>NDXB01022263.1:59061-79623 GCA_002631895.1 Agapornis roseicollis
TTATTATTATTGGTGGTAGCAGCAGTGATTTGTGTGATACCTTAGTTACTAAACTGTTCTTATCTCAACCTGTGGAAGTTGCATTCTTTTGATTCTCCCCCCATCTCTCTGGAAGCAGGGGAGGGCAAGCCAGGGGGGTTGAGTGAGTGAACGAGCTGCGTGGGTTTAAACCACGACAATGGTCAAAGTGGTAACACATCATCCTTAAAATATGAAAGTAAGCCTTTTAAATTGTTGGGCTCTATCTTTTCTGCTTACACAAATATAGTCATCTCTGAGGTTACAAGTCATTTGTAACTTGTCCTGTGTAGAACTGCAATTAGAAACTGATGAATATGAATAGGTTCTCTGCAGACAAATTCACTCAACAAAACAACAAATTCTTGTAACTGTACTCAAGCAGTTTCTATTTCAGTTTTTAATAGGTGGCAAATTTCTAGTGATATGGAATTATTATAATTGATTTTGCACATAGAACACTTAGTTATTCTCTCGTGTCTATTTTCTTAAGTGACATTGCTTAGTTCATACAAAAATGTGGAAGAAATGACTACACATTATTCCATATAAATACTTTAAAACCATCTTAACTTTATATTATTTTTCTTGCCTTTTCTCCAGTAATAAGACTATTTAAAGATTTAACAAAAAAGACAACTTTCAGCAACTTTTAAAGATGTTAATTCTTTCAAGTATTGACTTACAGTGATTTATAACTATTAGCACACTTGTAACTTATAATACAGTTTTCAGTATCTACAAACACAACATAAAAATTGAATTGATTTTTGTTATTAGTCAGAGAGGTCCAAAACAATTTACAAAGCAATTTCTCTTAAAGGCAGCATAGTGATTGGATAAGTTATCTGTATGCATTACTTCAGCAAAAACTCACTGACTGCTACATATAGATCCACTTGCAGAGCAGATCAGCGTAGACGGATTAAAATCTCTTTAGTTTGAAAAATAAATCTGAGATTTCTTTGGAAGTGAACCAAACTGTAAACAATCTGTATAGAGCCAGAATAATCTTTTAAAAGTATTGCATTCTTAGTTAAAAACAACCAATTAATTCTTAAGAAAAAAGGTGCTGAAAAAAATACATTCAACATATACGCTTGTATTAAAAATAGAGATGCTGTACTGTTCATGTCACTTGTGCACTGGTCTGAGAGTGTATTGAGATAAATTATGTCTATTTCAAGAGCAATCTGGAAACTACTGTGTTGCACAATGCATAAATTGACCAAATTATCTAAAATGAAAATTAGGCCCACCAAGCCTTCAAATGAAAATTGTGTTCCTGCTGGAAGTCTGGTTGATCCATAACTTCCTCTGCGCGTATTTGTGAAGGCAGTGCAGGGGAAATGCCGAGTAACTCCAACAGTTCCCTTCTGGCATTCACTCCATTCAAAAACATGCAAAGAGAAGGATATCACTGTGTCTAGATTATTGTTTGTACTATCAGGTGGTCCTCTGCCTAGTATTCAGGGTCTTATTTATCAAGGTAACTCTGCTGAAATATCCAACACATCTCATAGGTTTCTGTAGTGGCAACATCTATGCTACCTCTGCAAGTGATAGTGCACACCTGCAATTGATACCCATGAGGTACCCATACCCAACCGAGTTGCTGAGAAGCTAGTCTTGAACTACATGAATGATTTGGTAAGGACTGTGATAAGAACAATCTTTTAAGCTTTAGCAATAGTTACTAAACATCTATTACAAATTAGCAATATATTAGAAATAGTATAGACTATTTTCAAGCTGGTATTTCATTGATTGTGATTATGGAGTTCACTGAAACTTACTGAAACTCACTGAAACTCACTATGCCGTTATTAACTGATGGAGGCATACAGAAATGGGATGCAGAATCCTGGATGTGCAAACTCTATTGCAAAATTCAAAATACCTTGAATTTTGTCTTAAGATCTTAAATATACTCTGTGAAGAAGCCTTAAACCTTACACAATTCACACATATCATTCTCTTTTACTTTGGAGCCTAGAAAAGACAATGCAATTTTGAAAATAGGATGCATTAAGCCTCTCTGGTTTATTAGTTTGCAGGGAGCCGGTAGCAGTCAGTCTGGACTCAGGACAGCTGAATACTAGTTCTCATCTTATGAACTCAGCTCCATTTCCATGGACATTTTCCAGTGGTAGCTCAACCACTCTTCTCTGTAATCCAAAGAATACCTTTTGTCAGCTCTCACTCCTTAAAGAAAGACTCAAGAAATCTCATGACAACTAAATGTATGTGTGTGCACACATAAATTTTGATGTATCTCCACTCCAGTGACATGTTTTCACTTGTAAATATGTACTGCAAGCAAATACAGGATATTAATAAATGAAATATTTGTAAGAATTGCTAGCATTATGGAGCTCACATCTGCTCTAAACTATCACAAATAATTTATAGTTTGGTTTGTTCCTAGGTTTTAATTCAGAGACTTTTTCTGGCTCAGCTTAGTACACGAAGCAGGCCTGCATGCCAAAGCAGTGATTAACTTTATAGATGCAGTAGAATTATGGAAATGCATCATGCAAAAGTGCGTACTTGCCAAAATTATTCCATGACCTTGTGCTTAAGCTGAGTTTTAAATAATTCAGTGATGTATTGAATGAATAAATTTGTGCTGCTTGTTACTCTAAAGAGTCATGCTTTCACTTTCCTTGCCATCTTTAATAAAGCCTTACTTTCTAATATTCATGAAATATTGCATTTCAATTAAATTACATACGTATTGAGAAAATAGTTTTCCCTAAGCTGTTTAGTGTTGACACCAACTGTCATTTGCCTTTTTGTTTCTGTATAATAACCATGGAGGCTTTATGTACAGGCAATATAAAGCACTGTCACACTTCAACGAGAAACTTTTTTTATCATTTATCAACAATAGAGAATAAACCTTAGCTATTTTGCTATTTTTAAAAAACATTAACTTAGCTTAAATAGTGTCTACTTAATCTAAACTTCATTATTCCATTTCTTCTTTCATGGAAAGAGCATTCAAGGTCTTCGAGTGTTTCATGTGCTCAGTTAAAACTGCAGAACTCAGGCCTTTGAGCTGCTTCAGTTTGAGCTGATCTGTCTTAAAAATGCAAAGGTAACAGAAGAGCCACAAGTTAAAAGACTAGTATTCTAAACACTGTAAGAAGGCAAAAGAGGATGCAAAAATGTAAGATTATGCCTGCACTGAAGCAGCAAAATACTGTTCTCCAAACTGTCATTATTGTATTGTAGGTAAATTGTGCTCAGTATACATCCCTTTGAAAATAGGAATTACTTCACCTTCTTATTTATAAGAAACCATTTCAATTTTCAAATTTAAAGTAAGGTTATCCCATTGCATCACTTTGGATAATAAAACTATGTACTCATATTTAGTACAGGCCCATCAGCCTGATCTCAGTGCCAGGAAGGTTATGGAGCAGATCATCTTGACTGCCATCAAGTGGCATGTACAGGATAACCAGGTGATCAGACCCAGTCATCAAGGGTTTATGAAAGGCAGGTCCTGACTAACCTGATCTCCTTCTATGACAAGGCAACCTGTTCAGTGGGTGAGAGAAAGGCTGTGAATGTTGTCTACCTAGACTTTAGTAAAGCCTTTGACACCATTACCTACAGTGTTTTCCTAGGGAAATTGGCTGTTCCTGGTCAGGATGAGAGGATTCTTTGCTGGGTAAAAAACTGGCTGGATGGTAGAGCCCAAAGAGTGGTGGTGAATGGTGTTAAATCCAGGTTGCAGCCAGTCACAAGCAGTGTTCTCCAAGGCTCAGTATTTGAGCCAATTCTTTTTAACATCTGTCAGTGATCTGGACAAAGGGATTCAGTGACCCTCAGTTAGTTTGCCAACACCAGCATATTGGGCAGGACTGTTGGTCAGCACTTGGCCAAAATGAACAGCAATTTTTTAACATGAAAAATCTGTTTTAACAGAAAGACCTCATAAAATGCATAATGCCACCACCTTCTATGCCTGATGCAGAGAAAGAAAATTTGTTACAGAGCTCAACCAGAGCTCTCAAGTGGAAGCTGTAAAGGCTTCTCTGTAACAGAGACCTAACCACAGCTACAGTGCAGCTACAGTGTGCTAGCAGATAGCAGGTACCATAGAAGTTTATTTACAGAGTGCAGGTGAACAGATGTGAAGAAAAAACAAGTATGAAACAAATGTCCCATTAAGCACATGCTCAAAAGGCCGTCAATCTCCTCCCAACTCTTCTTTTGTCATTCCTTGCTGCTTTCAAATAGCAGGAAATAGGTGAAAAAGCACTTTGCAAGATTAACCTTTTGGATACAGATTTTTCATTAATGTGAATGCAGATAGTTACCATACTGCATCTCCAGCCATCTTAATAACTTTAAATTGGCCCTAACATACTGATAAACTTCACCTGCTAGAGAAGCAGCCACCAGCACCATTTGTCATAGTGTTTTCAGCAAATTACCCCAGCTGTTCTGGTTGCCTCAGTGTAACTAAGAGGCCACAAATGTTTTTGCCCTGAAGCATTTACAATCAGTGTTGGGAAGACAACTGTAGAATTAGTGTAAAGGCCTCGGCAAAAGAAGTACATTACAGCAGTGAAAGATTTTGCTTCCATAACTGAAACTATTTCAAAACACATAGAAGAAAGTTTTGAATAAACAACCTAAATGCCATTCATTTAGTATAATTTCAGGCAAGGCGGCTGTCTTCAGCAGAAATAATCTATCAGCTCAGGAGAAGCTTAAAGTGAGCCAGATCACAAGCCTTCTCAAACAAGTGCCTTCTGTTTGATGCTTCTGGGAAAATTTGGGAGTTTATGTGGCATGTGGTTTCCTGTTAAGGTATCCCTGACGCTATCACTCATGTGACATTTGAAAGAAAGGCTGCACAAAAACATTAAGTGTTTTTGAATCTAGCTCCACTTTAAACATCCTTAAAGTAAATACAAACAATTCCAGTTGACTTTAATGAGTACAAGTGCTCAAAACCAAAAGGACATAATGCCTAAAAATAACAGAGCAGCTCCAGTGCATGGACTGGACTCATGCTGCTTACTTCTTTCCACTGGTCCTAAATCAAGCACTGCTTTATAAACAATGCAATCTCAGTATCAGCAATGTTCTCTGCAATAAGACACAGCTATGATTTTATTTTTTAAGCAACCACTATTTAATTACAAATCAGTTGAATATTTATCAGTTTTTAAAACCAAAACAATACAAAGAAGCATATACCTAAGGGCATAATTAGATTAAAGCTAAGGTCAATGAGGCCTTCAACTTCTGTTTTCTTTCCCTGAGGGATTTTAGAATATACCTTAGTTAAAACAGCAATTTAAGCCTAGACACACAGAAGATGATTCCAATCTTCTGTAACTTTAAGTCAGAGTATCTGTTTTATTTTTCATTTCTTATTATCTCTTAAATAATTCCTTATTATCCAAATTTAATAACGCATGTCACATACCGTGCATTTCTACACACTATATTGAAACCATACAAGAATCATTGTGATCTCTAGAACTTAAGAGTCCTTCAGGTTACTTTTAAAATATTCTTACAGATTTACAGTTTTCAATACATAGGAGGTGTTTCAAAGTAGTTTGTCCTTTAGAGGACAAAAAAAGAGAGAGACAGACTAAGAAAACACGTACTTAAGCATTTAACCTTAAAGACAACATACTGGTAAGTCATAGTATCAACACTTATGATTCAAGCACCAAGCCTAAGTTCACCCTTTTCTCCCAAGAGTCTTACCTCCATTCATTCTTTGCATACATCACTGAGACTGCAAAATTCAGCCTTACCCCTTACCTCAACATAAGTGCCTTGTGCATACATTAATTTTTGTGTGCTTTAAATTCTTTCATGCGAGTGCTCTGAAGTGGAGCGTGAGCCTTCTCTTCTCTTTGGCTACAGAATCAGCGTGCAAATGCAATCCCAGCATAATGCCTACAGTAACTCCAATCAGCCTTTTTCGGCTGCCCTCCCATTCCCATTATAATATCTGTCAAACATTTAATGCAGCTTTGCCTGGTATACAGGCTGATGACACCTGTGGAGGTGGGCTATGAATATGTGAAACAAGAATGAGCAAAATATGCAAAAAAATGATTTAAAATTTGATGTTTCCATAAACAGATGTTTTTCACTATCTACAACCTTCCCCCAAAGATACTCTGCTACCTTCAAAACCTCTATAGTCACAAAACAGCGAGCAGGAGACAGGTAGTACAGACATACGTGAATGTTATCTTTGCCAAACTTCAGGACTAAGTTATCTTCGTATTTCTTTTCTGCATTCTTCCAATTTCCCAGTATAAATATAAAGCAAGAATATGACTTCAAAAGTGAGATAGCTTAAACAATTCCAAACACGTTAATGGAATTAATAGTGATTTTGAGTTCACAAACAAATGTCATTTACTGCAGTTTCTATTGCTAATAGTTAGTTCTCCTCAGTTGCAAAATCTCCAGCAAATACAAGGAATAAAGCCAGAGGCAAATACAAATAAGGCAACATAGCTTACAATCACGCACCCGCAGTACACTCTTGCAGTAGCTAGAAACAGGCTAAAAGCTTCATACTGAATTTGTGAGGCCTCAGGACTGAGGTTTGTCAGATCTGCTCTGTCTGAAACTCTCTTGACCTGTAGCTTTGCTTTACTTGCCTGAGCTGCAACAGCAATTTCTCCCACTGACCAGGCTAATTTGCATTACTTGTGTTTATCTTTGCAAGGTACAACCACAGATTGCACAGACAGCAGTAACCATTATTCTGCATATTGTGGGATACTTAAGGCTCTAATAGAGGCAGTTGAGACTAAAACAAAGAAGCAGCCTCAGAACACAGGGACACAGGACACCGCACAGAGGAGTACTAGCATGGAAGATCCCACAGCTATAAACAGCTCCCCAGAGTCACCCAAAGACAAGCGTACCTAAACTTGGACACACCTGGTTTTAGGGACAACAAAGAAATCATATCATATCTAGCGTAAGTGTAAGGCAATATATAGTAAATTTAGATGTTGCATAGAGTTGTGGTCCAATGAAGAAACAGGGAAGTGTAAAACCATGTTAGTGAACATGAAAAATAATTACCCTCACTGGATCCTGAAGGCAGCAAGAACAATTCCTGGATTTCACTGTGGTGAAGGACTTCATGTGTTCCAAGCTTGCTGCCTACCAGCAAGAAACCTCCAACCTCGTGGCCCAGGGAAGCTGCAGAAGGGTAAGCACAGCACCTGAAAAAGCTGTAGAAGCGAAGTTAATGAAATATTTTCTGCTAGATGTGTTCTTTCCCATTCACTTGTAATCGTATCTGGACTAATTATAATTGTTGCATTATACTATTCAATGTAATTTCAGTAAGTTCTTGGGTTTATGTGTTACCTGCATTTCTTTTGTTACACATGTGCCCAAGCTTCATGGGGTGGGGGGAAGGAGGGCTAGATTTGTGTCACATAAACATTATGTAAAAGGGTTTTATCCATATTTTTTAATTTTTATAGTTAATATTGAGAGGTTCCTGAAAATAGTTCAATTTCTCATTTTTATGGCAGTTACCTCTTCAGTTTAACATTTCCTACAGCACTGGACTAAAAGGGGATACTTCTTAGGGGATACTGGAAGGATCCCCAAAGTTGTTTTTTCTTTTGCAGCTTTCCTCTATTAATCACTACTGAAATTTATGGATGGAGGTAAGACAATATAAAAGATCATTTTCTTTGATAACAGAGACTTCAAAGGGGATTTTCTAATTAAAATTAAGCCAGAAAATGCCAAATGCTTCTGTATCTTTGACTTCTAGAGTTGCATTATTTTAACAGAACAAGCTCAGCATTTGACTTCTAAAAGGATGAAGAAATGGAGCCCTGGTAAAGTACCTTTGTTGGACAAAGACATCCACATAAACTAATAAGCATTTCTATTTAAAGATCAGGGCTATACTAAAATAGGGGCTAGTTTGGAGATGGAATAACTAATGTCAGCTGCAATTGTAAAAATATTGGAGGGAGATAATCAAGTATAAATGTAACGTTGTTCTTTGCATACGTGCTCTTCAAAGTATGTCTTCAAAGTTAGATGAACCAGAAAAAGGGCTGAACATGTCAAGAAAGGTGGCAGCACTGCAGAGCTTAAATCCTGACATGTATGTCATGATCACGTAGGATTTGTAGAGCACACAAGCCTCAAGGTGTACCTGTTTGTAACTCAAGTCTGTATAAGATGAATATTCTGCCATGGTGGCACTTGTTAAGTTCAATATGTTCACTTTCATGATGCTCAAGTAAGACATGTGGAAAGGACTCCACATGGATCACAGGCATAAACATGTATCAGTGTTTTCAAGATGTTAAAAAAAGTTGCTTCTATTTGCCAAGTTAGACATTTCAACATATATTCTCAGTAACTGCTGATTTGTTTTTGTTTTAATTACTAAGATGAGCATGGCTAATACTAGCTACTATTTAACTAATTCACAGAAAATATGAAGCCATTAGTAAAGCATGACAGAGAATGCAGCATCTTGGCGTTAAGAGAAGTACAAGTTCTGTTGACATGTCACTTGCATAATGGAATCTCACAAAACTGACAGAAATGATACTTGAGAATTCTCATTTTCTGTGTGTATTCACTGCCCAGGACATCTGTGCTGGTTTTGGCTGGGATAGAGTTAATTTCTTCCCTAGCAGCTGGGTTGAGGCTGTGTTTCAGATCTCTGCTGGAAACAGTGTTGGTAAATGTATTTCTTATGGGGAGCAGTGCTTACACAGTCAAGGGTTTTTCTGCTTCTCACTCCATCGGTGAGTAGGCTGGAGGTGCACAAGGAGTTGGGAGGGGACACAGCTTGGACATCTGACCCAAACTGACCTGAGGGAGATCCCAGGCCATATGATGTTGTGCTCATCTTAAAAAGCTGAGAGAACAAGAGGGAAGGCAGGGATGTTCAGGGTGAGGGCGCATGTCTTTCCAAGTCACTGTTGCATGTGATGAGGTCCTGCTTCCCTGGGAATTGCTGAGCACCTGCCTGGCCATGGGAAGTGGTGAACAAATTCCTTGGTTTGCTCTGCTTGCACAGGCTGCTTTTGCTTTACCTGTCTTTATCTCAACCCGCACGTTTTCTCACTTTTACCCTTCTGATTATCTTCCTCATTCCACTGGGGGAGCGAGTGAGCAGCTGCATGATGCTTAGTTGCCGGCTGGTGTTAAACCACAATATCCATAGCCTTCTGCACTTGAATTCAACAGAAAGCCATTTGGCCTTCTGTATCTTCAAACAGAGTGCAACAAACACTTCAGAGGTTTTTTTCATTTTGGATGTGTAACGTGCAGTTTAGCAAAGCTCTTGCAACACACATACCTAAGCGTGTTTGTATGCTTGTTTATATTGAAGTTAATATGCTTAAGTACTTTCCTGAAGTAGGTCAATTCTAAGGTGAATGGATGACAAAAACCTTCAACACGGTCATGCCAAATCATAAACAGCTACAAGCTAAAATTACATGGGCACAGTAATAATAAAAATAAATAAAACTGAAGAAAAATGGCGGTGGTTGCAGATAAGAGAAGAAAATTCAACACTATGAAGGTTTTGAAATTTTAAAGGGCATTTTAAAGTAAAACACCTTTGTCTTGATTATTTTAATTAGATACCCAATTCTCTTCCATCATTTCATCCATCCTCTTTCTTTCTTGTGTCCACACTGTTCATCCTGAAAATAGCACAAAATGATTGGCTTGTCAAAAAAGCATATGTTAAACCAACCCAAGATAACCAGCCCTACAGGTTATCATTTTTTAAACTCAATCCAACCTTTTTTTAGTCAATCATAGATACTCAATTTATTCCAGAGGAGTGGGAGTGAGCCCTTGATTCATTCATTTGCATATAATCTGACAGAGATACGTGGTTGTGAATATAAAGTAAAATAAATCTGTTTTTCTTTGCAGTAACACAGGATAAAGGACTCCCAGAGCAAAGAACTGAAGAATGAGGTTAGTTTGTCAAAAATTGAATTACTATGGGGAAAAAAAACCCTCAAACTCTTTTAAGAAGTGCAGTCTAGCAACATTTCCTTTATGAATCCTGTCTTTGCCATTTTTGTAAGCAAAGTTTCCTAAAGTAATTATCAGTGTGATACAAATAGCTTGTGACCTGTTTGCAGATAGAAAAGCTTCTCATCTATTCTGTGGGGCCCAACAGAAAATATTGTTTAGCAGTAGTAACTGAAACAATATAAACTCAATGATCTCGTTTTAAAAACTTAAACTAGATCAAATATATTAGGTAATCCTCTGCTTAAGCTCATGAATAATACCACAGAATCCAAAGACTGGAGTGCATATTATTATATTGAAAACAGCTCAAGAAACTACTTACACAAGAGCCTATCTTTTAGTGTATGAAGGAAGCCACAGAAACTGAAGAAGCCTCATGTAGAAGCATTTGCCTCTGTTGCATCTAAAAGAAACCCATGAAAATTAGATGTAAGAATAGCAGCTCTTTGTGACTTTTTCATAAGTCAAAGGAGAAAGAAATGGAAGTATACATGTGTATGTGATTCATTTTTCCCAGAAAACAGACCAATAAGGAAAAACTCACATAAATGGATGCTAGTCCTGCTTCAAAATAAAAACAGCAACTTGAGAGCTACGCAGATTAATACCTGTTGTCCAAGAGCTTTCTGGTTCCATTATCTAGATTGGTAAAATTAATTAAAACACCCCACACAGATCCTCAGTAATAGCGATCAGTAAAGGATTCCATATCACCTCCTATTAGAACAAATTGAAGGGGAAAAGTTGAAGAAAAAAACCCACAAAACCCAAGAAAAACAAACAAACAAACAAACAAAAAAACAACAAAACCCAAGCAAACCCCCCCCCCAAAAAAAAAAAAAAAAAAAAAAGAGAAAAAGTAAAAAAAAAAAACCCACAAAACCCAAGAAAAACAAACAAACAAACAAGCAAAAAAACAACAAAACCCAAGCAAACCCCCCCCCCAAAAAAAAAAAGAGAAAAAAAATTTCACTTCTTTGATATTTCATAAATAGCAGTAAGTAAAAAATTGGTTTTAAAAATAGAATCTGAATGCAAGATATTTTGCAGGCAGCTGGAAATCTTACAAAGCCAAAGTCAATCCATTCCTCCTATTTAAAAATATCATCTGCCCTTTAGATACCAAGCACCTGCTCTGTCTTTTCAAAGAGCACTGGAGGATGTCATACAGATGAGACACTCACTGATATCCTGGACAAGCTCCATTGATTTTTCCAAATACTCTGTATTAGCACTTAAGAGTCAAGGAAGGTCTCTATATCACTGTTAGTTTTTCCAGTGTCCCCTGAGCAATACATATTACTTGTCATTGAAACATCACAATATGAGGAAGACAGAAATAATCTATAAGAAACAAGACACATCTCATGTGTCTTATATACAACATATAGAACTTTAAACCCAGCATTCTGAGCCTTGTTGCTATTAAATAAAAGCTTGTCTGCTTTACTTGCCTAGTAATTTTTGTAACACTTCACATTTTATCAATTTTAGTTCAAGGCACAAGTGTGGGAGTTGGTGCAAACATAGTACTGTCCTAGCTTCCAGCAACATCTCTCTGTAAGCATCCCTTCTCCAACTTTTCAGACCATGTTTCCTCACAACTAGGGTTCCCCCCAACCTTCCTATTTTGCATCCATTTGAAGGTTATTCTGAAAGACTCTGAAGCCTGCTTGATTTAACTTCTGTCCTGAACTCCTTCATTTTCCTCTACTTCACATATTTGCTTCTATCCAACCAATCCTCTTAAACAAATTTTTATCCTCCTCCCATTCTTGTCTTTGTGCCTTTTTTCTCAATAGGTATATTTCTGCTGTTATCCACTGACAAAGTGTTGTTAAATCCATATATACAAATGTACCTATATAATATATATGTATATACAGACACACCAGTCCTCATAAATTACCAGTCTCCTATAGACTTGATGCACTATGTTTTAATATTACTGATTCACAGGTATGTTCTTGGACAATGAGTCTGTCTCCCTGCGTTTTGTGGAGAAATAAAAATTCCAGTAGCATTCAACTGATAATTATATACTGAGTTTAAAAATAATCACTCCACTGTGCCCTAGAAATCACTCATGAAAAGGATTATTCATGTATTGCCCTAACTCTTGTCACTCAGCCAGAAGATGCCTGACTTAACTGAAAGTATCCATTTGCTACCCTGAAATTCAGTTTTATTTTCAAACGTAACTTGCCATGTATTCCACAGTGCCAGTCACAGGAGCTAGAGCATTTGAGCTTTCATCAGCACTTAGTTCATCCCTGCTCTTCTGTCACTGTAATGTCCAAAGACATATGGAGGCAAAGGCATGTTTCAAGGGCCCCTGAGGAAAGCACGGCTGGGACTTTTACAGGCTGTTCCACAGAGCAGAGCAGCTTTTAACTCAGTGAACATCATATGCATGTGAGGATATCGCAGGCATCACTGAGGTGAAGATTCAGCAACAGACTAAATAGCAGTTTAAGAAATGATCAAGAAAGCACATGAATCTGGAGAACACGCTTAGATTCCACATAAGGTCTACACATGGTAAGATCACTTGGCGAAGAGAAACCTACTTCTATATAGGACTAAATATTTTTTTAACTAGGACGCTAGGATGTAGGCAACACTGGTGACAGTACTGTACAATAACGAATTGTTGTAACTCCAGGATACTGCTGCTGCTAAAGATTTACTATGTAATAAATTAATGTCTTGAATATTCAAACTTTGCCTTCCATTCTAGGTTTCTAATATCCACACTTGCAATCTTAAAACCAGCACATACATGAAGATTAATTATCCCTACGCTTCAGGGGAAGCCTAGATACCTAACTTTGAGTTGTGTCAAACTTTTAAGCCTACATTCCCTGCCATATTCTCGCCCAAGCTCTCAACAGTATGCCTGGTTGTAGAATGCTGTGGCTTTTTCTATGCATCCCCTGAGTTCCTACCCTCGAAACAGTATAACAGAGAATGAAGAAAGATATTGTAAGGAACCATGGAGTAAAGATCAAGACCCACAGTGACTGAAGAAGTTTTGCATTCATTGCAGAGTGCATCTTAGTCAAGGTTACTTTAGAAGTCAGCACAGATATTGGAGACAGTGAATGCACGATGCCCTGGAAGTCATCTCTGGGTAATTACTGCAGGGAGAATGGGCATTCTGGGAGCATGGGAAACAGCTGAGAAAACTTCCTTTAATGACTTACCTTTGTCTGCACTTGCCTGGTCATTCAGATCATAAGCTAGGGATGGCAAACGTGATTTTAGCTTCAGGAACTTACTCACCGGATGCATACATGTCATAACAGCTTTGAAAATACAACCCTGATGGTAATTTTAAATTTACCTTTCCTATAAACATTTGCTCTGTGGCAATGCATATCATGGAGATGTGACTATTATTAAATTATAAACTCTCTTTCCTTTATCACAATATTAAAAGCACGGACCATAGTTATTCATATAAGAAATTTCAATCCCTTTATAATTTAAAACCAAATGATAACTTGTTTAATCAGGTAAGAAAATTAATTATGAGCTTATCTATGACCTTTTGTTTAGTCATGCTGAAGTAGCACAAAATCATAAACTAAAGTTACATTAAGAAAAATATCCAACAAAAATACACTTCCTTACTTCCTTAACACCTCTTGACCTGTTGCCAGCCACAGACTCCCAGATCAGGTTTGCATCACTACATACTTAGTTTCCACAGTAATTTTTTTCAGTAAGTGGCAGACATGAAAATCTGTTCAGTTCCTACATGATGATTACCAGACACTCTGAGTCTGAGTGGATCCATTCAAATGTAAACTTATCTGTGAAATCAGGTTCTGGTACACATATTCAAAACAATAATAAAAATCATTGTCATTTAAAAAGCATCTAAAAAAACAACCCCACCAAAACCAAAACCTGACACTGTTAGGCTTGAGAAAGATGCATGAGTACTATACATTAAGCTAATACATTAATTTGGGCTTTGTATCATTCATATCCTACAGTCCATAGTTCTGACTCTGGATTTCACAGTTTGCCACTAGTCAGACAGTCAGTGCAGTGATAACAACACAGGATAAGAACACAGCTGCCATGACCGACCACTGAAGAAATTGCTCCTTGTTGTTGCTCGTGTCCTGGTTACCTCCCAAGCACAAATATCAGCAGTTTCCTGTGGATTTCTTTGGAGGCAAACTGAACCAAGATAAGCTTCAATCACCACTTTCAGTCCCAGCCCTAATAGCAGTAACTCATTAGGCTTAGAGGTTAAGGCCCAGCACTTAAATGTCTAATGCATGCATAGTTCAGGCACAAGCCAAAGGGATTGAACAAAGTTGCATGGCTCATCTTTTTAGGTCTTGAAATATTCCTGAAAAGCAAACAGAAAAATAACACCCAGGAGATACAAACAAGGGTGCCACAGAAACCCAGTTTTCAAGCTGCATTTTCTTTTACAGTTAAACACATAATACAGTTGGATCCTGCTTTTACTTTAGTTTTTTTTAATTATTATTTTTAAGTGCAGCTGATAAGCACATTAAGTGGGTTTCTGCACACAAACTATACGTTTTCTGATTAGGACACTTGTGTATATTTCAGAGGGCTGGTGAGCAAAGACAGAAACTGAGGGATGGGAAGAATTTCTCATGCAGCCTAACACAAAATCATTTACCACTTACTTCAAATGTTCAGCTTACTTGAAGAAAATGAACAGTGCCTGATTATTCCTAATGACAAATTATTCTGTAACACTAAAAGGAAATTGTAAAAGCACAGGTAGGTAATTATTTCTTAAAAGCAATCTAGACTCACATTTATAAATGACAGTCTTAATCACGTGTATTTGCAATAAGTGGAAAAAAAGAAGCGATGATCTAGAGCAAATGTTTTTTATGCATATGATTACAGTCAGCAAGCAGAAAATTTCAGAGCACAATTTCTTATTCAGAATTGCAGAGCTATCCATTTTTATTAGCTCAAAACGTTTTCAATTGTCTAGAATTTCTGCATCCGAGTGCCACTTCAAGGTGATTACACTCTATTCTGGCAGTGAAGATTTAAAACTTAGCATGGCTTCCAATGAATATTTTAGGAAGTTGACTTGTGTCCAGGTATTTACATTCTTTAGCTCACCTTTGTCATATGACAGGTTAAAGAAAAAAAAAACCAGGTAACTCATATATAAAATATGGGGTTTATATCAATGCTGTCACCCACACTTCTTAAACCAAACCCACTTTGGTTTTTAAATCTACTATACTGCAAGCAAATTTGCATAGATAACTAACTGTATCCCACAAAATCCTTTAGTTAAGCAGCAAGTATTCACTTATGTTGCTTTCATAATATCTGTATTTTGGCACATGTGTTGATTTCAAAGGTGATAGTTTCACAGCTAAGAAAAGCAAATTGCAAAGTTCAAGCATGTGTAACAGAGACAAGGCAATGAACCACCACTAGAACAGGTTGCCCAAGGCTTTGTCCAGCCTGGCCTTGAACACTGGAAGGGATGGAGCATCATTACAGAGGTTCTTTATTTCAAACATTTAGAAAATATTCATTTTCTAATAAAATTGTATTGACCAACAGAAATTTTGCTGACAAAATACACAATTCTTGTGTGAATTTTGAATATTTTCAATATCAATACTTGAAACACCAGACTTATTCCAGGACTTAAAAACAGAAAGGTTAGTATGTACTGCAAAGCAGTTTATAATAGAGCTTCTACCAGAATGGCACAGGCATATTTTGGAGATAAAGAGTGTGGATTCCGTGCGCTCAAGAAAACTAAAGGGCATCAAGTATTTTTTTGCACACAAATTGACATAGATAGAAACACTGCACTTGCAGGGAGTAAAGAACCACTCCAGAGAAACTAAATAGGCTCATATATATATATATATATATATATATTCGTATACCTTTAGGGACATATAATTCTAAAAATAACCGACAAAGTGACTGAGAGTGCCTCTGGAAATGATTTATCTATTTTGCCCTTATGCTTATCCAACCAAGAAAAAGAGAGTTGTGAATCAGAAGCTATGAACCTGCAGTTATTATGAGGAGGGCGTTAACCATGATCACAAAGCCCTTGCAGTACCTTCAGCTTGTGTGCAGCAGCCATGCATGAGCTCCTGCCTCCTATAACACTATGTGAGTCAAGCACACCTGCCAAACCTGGAATGAGTTTGTTTAATCACACTCTGCTTCATGGATCTTTCACAGCTCCAAGCAATGTAAAGACAGACAGGACTCCAGGCAACACAATCCATTTATATTGCCCGAGTTGTTGAATTAGTCCTAAAACATTAGCTTGGCATAAGATCTGCATCCCAATTAGGTTAAGAAGTAAAGAAGTAGAAAAATCCTAGGAAAATCAGCCATATAAAGGAAAGGACAACAGATACTTTACTTGAAATAAATAACTAGCTTATACGCATGCACCAAGTTATAGCTATGTACTGCCATCCATCTCTTTGGCAGGAAATACAAAGACACCAAACAAAATTTCAGATAAAAGTCCCAAATGCAAATGAGCAACAATCAAGAGCTGCATGAGGTACTTCCACCAAGGGAAGTAACCATTCCAAATAATTTACCATTGCAACAAGAGTCAGTTTGAAATAAACCCCTGTACATTTCATTAAATGGCAGCAGCAGCCAACTGATGAATTGTTTCTGCTATAACTATTTTAATTCAGATACAAATAACAAATTTGGGTACAAATAACAAAACAGATACAGAATCCTCAATATTGACTACTTGCATTAGGTGAGAAAACAACATAAATAAAGAACTTTTAAGGGGCCACATGCTGTACGTCAAGTAATTGAACACTAATCTGCCATTCATTATAGGTTTTGAGAAAGGAATTACTGAAATCAGTTCTTTAAATATGAACATTCTGTTCAAGTAAGTTTACATATGAGGAAATTGTGATTCTCACTTCAAAAATTTGTTGCATAAAATGGCTGGTTTATTATACAGTTATGAATGAAGTGTTATATATAAGTAATACCAAACTTCCTTTCACTAAAGTTATATGTAGAAAAATATTTTAGCATACAGCTGTGAAAAGATTGGTGTAATTACTTTGCTGCCTTGAAGACATGAATGTGCATAGCTGTCACACGAGATATTTGTTAATGATAATGACTTTAAAACTACAGTGAGCTTTTAATTATTGTTGGCTTTGTTGTTGTTGGCTGAAGAAGAATAGCTGCAGAAGAAAAAAATAATACTTTTCAGCACAACTGGTGATCTCTGATAACTTCACATGAAGAAATTCACTGAAGGAAATCAGTCTTACACTTACTGTATGACTGTACAGTAGCTTATAGCTTATCGTAGCTTAATAAGCTATGATTACTAGAGCATAACCAAAGCCATCTTTTTTGCAGACTTTCAGTGCAAGATCACAGACTATTTCTAGATATCAAGTTAAGTTTCAGGTCCACTAATTAAAATCACAAATCTTTATTCTTTCTAATCAACATGGATTTCAAACAAATGTCTATATGATACAAATAAAAAGGAAAGCTCTATTTACTGTCCTCAGAGTCAATATTTGGTGTAGAATAGTACTTAAGCAATAACTTAAAGCATGCATTTTATATGACATTGGATTGTCCCTGGTTATGGGAATATAATGCTGAAAATTACTTTTTTTTGTTGATATATGCAAATGTTAGGTGTATATTCAGACTTGATACAATCCATTTACTTTTTCTATTCAGCATTTATGCATGTCAAGTAAGAATATCTGCACAAATTGGAAGGTATGGACTTTACCTTAACCTCAAATTTAAGAACTATGATTACTTAAACCAAATGAAGAGGAAGGGGAACTGCTTGTTGTGTTTGTAAATTATTACAATGAGGTATAGAATTTCCAAGCCTGCTAACAAGAAGGGCTGTTGATTAAATCAACATGTAAAATTGCTAAAATATATCTCTGACTAATGTCCCTTCTAAAATCACCCAGTGCTCCTTCAGTGTATTCACAGAGACGACAAGTGTGCTCATAAAGGACTTATGTCTTACATGGCAATATCTGTGTTAGGTCAAAGACAGTAACACGCAGAAAAAATCCTCCTCAGCAGTGCCACAAACCGTAAAAGGAAAATGTGTTAGCAACTATGCAGTACCATCTCCACTGGATCAATTTCTAGGTCAGTTGTTTGTTCTTTAAAACTGTCAAAGCAAAACAAATGTTCACAACTGTAGTCCTTTTAAATAATATGCTACATTTGAAACCTAAAATATGCCTTATTGTAGCTTCTGAGATTAGTTTGAGTTGAAGAATATGTTTGTCCAGTGTAAGGAGAGAAATATAAAATAAGACTAGCATCCTCAAGGACTGCGGCTGTGACACACATGTCATACTGCAGCAGAAAGATCACTGGTGATCTCGCATTTTCAGGGCAAAGAATTTAGAGAATGGGTCATGCTTACCTGCTCCTTTAAACTATGCTCCTGCCATTCATTCTGTATGCTGCTGCAGAGCTTTTATCCATTTAAGGAAGTAATTCTGTTTGGGGTCATTTGTAAAATAGATAATTTGAGCTTTTTTCCTTTTTTCCCAGTAATTTCCTTCACTTTCACAACAAATAATTAGTTTAAGCCCCGAAACAATCTGGAGCAAAACAAAGTTTCTCACTGAAGCAGAAGAGCATTTTCTTTTGTCCATGATAAGGGCTCCAAGTTAAACAAGTTTAGGCTTCTAAGTAAAGAAGGCAGTTTCTGCTTTGAGAAACCTGGACCCAAAGTTCTGAAATACAAATGCAATTTGAAGCAATTCAAGACAGGTGCTACATAGTAACAGTTTTCTAGTTATGATATTAGCACATTTCTAGTCCTATAAGAATTAATGAGACCCCTGAGAATTAATAAGTCTTTCCACATAGTGTTAAAAAACTTTACTCTCCCAGATGCTGAATGTCCTATTGACCTAACAAAAATGCTTATCTTCTTTCAGCATTCCACATTATTCATTTTAACTGCCTTCATACTGAGGGATACAGTACATTTAACAAATGTATGTATTCAAAGCCACTTTTTCAGCCTCAAGACATTTTCCTGTATTTTCTTTCATGGAGATCAGCAGATTACCTTGGCTTTTACCTGGAGAGAATTAACACTTTTGGCCAGTCTTGTTCCTACCATTCTCTGTCCATGGAAAGCTAATCCACATATACATCCTGTTTCATGAGGATCATCTCAACACAAGGCACACACAAAACTAAAACTCACGTTTTATGAAATGAGATCTCCAGGTAGCAACAAAACCTCAGAATAGGACTCAAGGAAGGATTTCACAAAGAAAATAAGCACACTGCATAGCAGGGTAGGCCAAGTGACAGAAAAGGCACCTTTCAATCTCCTACAAACAGTTCTGGACCAAAAAAAATGTGGACAGAGACAGCCAGCTGTTAGGATTGCTATTGTTGGACAGAAAAAGGACAAAAATAAGCACTACTTTACCTTACTTTTTCTGTTGACCAATCCATTAGGCATTGACTAACTCTGTCTCTGTTGATGCACACTGTAACATGTGGATCCTGAAATTGATATGCTCCTCCACCCCAAACATGAATGACAGCAACAAGGATAATGATTAAGCAATGAAGCAGTATAGTAATGTGGAGTTACTGTGCCATAGGACAATATTAACAATACAAGGGTAATTGACAATACAGTAACTTTGCACTATGTAAGCAAATAATGCACATGTTTAATTAAAGTTAGGAAATAGAAATAGCTCTGGATATTAAAAAAACAAACAAGAAAACAAATAAACAAAACCAACCAACACGCACAAAACCCCCCCAAAGAAAGCCAAACCAACCCCCAAACATCATCTTTGTTACCTAAGTGGAAAAAGCAGCAAAACACAAACATTCAATCAGTTTTAAAATCAGCGTGTTGTGAAAAAAAGTGTTAAATTGTAGGCTTGAAATTATTATAAACAAAATAGAGCTAGAAACATTCTGTTGTCCCTTTTGACTACTGATAACAAACCGGGCATCAGTGATGCCAAAGTTGGCAGAAAAATAGATCCTAACAAGAACTGTGAAAAGGTCAAAACTGACCCATCTGTCCTAACACAGACTGAAAAGGATATTTGATGAAAGCTGGTAACACCTACACATAGGAGTCTTTGTACCCTTTATATACTGAGAGAATAAATAAAACTGTGTTAAAACTGTCAGTTTAAGAAGACTTCTATGAATGTCCTTTATTGCATTTTATCTTTGGCTTTTTGGATACATCTAAATTTGAATGAAAAGTGCATTCCACTTCTCCAGATCCTAGCTGTTCAGAAACTGGGTTGAACAGTTCATGCAGAACTCAACAGTTTGTGCCTAATGCACTGCTAATAACTATAAGTAACTTCCAAAAAAAAAAAAAAGAGAGGCCAAAAAAAAAAAAAAAAACCAAAATTACATAATGAAGGAAAAAAAAAAAAAAATCAAAACCTCGATAAA
>NDXB01022263.1:92114-123775 GCA_002631895.1 Agapornis roseicollis
TTTTCTTTCCCCACAGGATGCTCTTGAGAGGAAGATAAAAGTCATCATCTTCAAACACAGCCTGGCCTTGAAAACAGCTTATGGTAGACATAAATATACAATGCTGAGGTGAGTCTCTGTGTGCCTTAACACTTTGCCATACATTCTAATGCAGGTCTTTCACAGGTAAAAAATCTTGAGGCACTTCACTTGACAAAAGCATCGCAATGGAGTGGTGGGGGTACTTGTTGGGACAACCTGGCTTAATAGCCACAAAACTGAAACCTGCGTGTAACAGAGAGCAGCAAGAATCCTGAACGAGCTCTTTTTCCACTAAAGAGATATTTACACAGCATTCCTGAAGAACAAGAACAGGCAGTAAAGCTCACTGAAGTTCCCCAGTGTAAGCAAAAGGGACATGCTATTTGATACTGTCAGATAATAAAGGCAAAGTACAGAGATCACTGTGAACTGGAGTAGAGAGTGCACCTACGCTTCATCCGAGACATCCTTTCTCTATGGAGGTAGAAGGCAATGTCTCGCTATAGAACTGCTGTTAGCTTCATACTGAGAGTTGTAAAACTGGTGCAATTGCAACATAAATATTGTAATCAGTACAAAGCTAGTCTCAATCCTGTATATGAAATTTCAGATAACTATGAAATCAGGTTTTGATAACAAGTTTGGAAAAAAAGAAAGCCTCCAAATTATTTTGTGGCGTCAATGGAGGCTTATAGGGTCCACAAGGGGAAGTAATACAAATTGCCTCTATTGGCACAAAAAATCAGTTTAAAAATACTTCTAAAGATTAATTTAAAAAGACAAAAAAAAAGCTTTTCAGCTTTAAAGCACAAATTATCCAATTCATCTCAGCTAACTTTAGAGTTCAATAATACAGATTATAGACACTTATTCAGTCATTTGTATTTTCTTTGTGGCCAAATGGTAAGAAATAGCCACATTCAAGATGCAATTAATTTAGCTTCTTTTAGTGATCTACTTCAGGATGCAAATAATTACCTTAGATGAAACTGATTAGAACTTCACTGATTACAACAGACACTTGGAATGATTAGCTTGGAGACAGGTACCATCAGAGATGAAGATATGTAAGAAATCTTACAACAAGCAAAGGAAGGATCTTGAATGTAAATCAGTATGAATGAAGTTAGAATTTGGTGCATGGAATGAAAAATATAACTTTTAGTCAGCTGACTTTTACTGCAGGTCCATGTGCTACCTTCCCAGAAGGGTGCTGGGGGTGGTGAGTGGGGTAGCAGTGTCTGCGGAACAGGTTGGGAGGTATGTCCCTGTGCCAGACACTGCGTATCGGAGCTGCAATTCCTTTCTGTGAATGTGACAACAGATCTCTGCCCTTGAACAGCTTTTCTGACCACTGTACTTTTGGTTAAGGTAAAATGGCTACAGTCGTAGTTTTGGTTTTAGAACACATTTGTACATCCCAGCTAAACACCAAATTCCCACTTGTGAAGTGATATTTACTTCAGATACATCAGCAATTAAAGGATTTGGAAGTAGTACAACATCTAAATTCTTTTTCGGATTTGCTCCATTGTTACAGGTCTAGTGCTGTTACCCAGATATATTCAACACAAGGATGTAAAATCTTTAATGGAGGAGATTTCATCAGTAGACAAGACTGCAGAATCAAAATTTAAGATATGAAGTTCCGATCCTATTGTAAGTCAAAATATCTTCATTTTAACCAGAGTTCAGTCACAGTCCACATGTGGGTATGACTGCTTTCTTCTTATCACATCCTTTTTTCCTATTTATTATCTGAAATTGGCTAAGTGTAATAATTATGAGTAAAAAACTGAAACAATCCTTTGAAAATATATTTAATATCTCACATCATAAGAAAAACTAATATTCTAGCACTGTATTGGTATACTATTTGCTGGTAATTGACACCTAATAAATACCTAACTAGAAATCAAGTTTATTTTTATTTGCTAAGGCATTTCATTTACTGTATAACTGGTTTTTCATTTTAGTGGTCACTGTAACTTTCTTAATCCTTATTTCTTACTAATTTACCTTCCTATCACCAAACTGTAAAAAAACAAAATCACATCAGTTATGATGTCAAATGATGGAAAGTTATTCCATCACTGATATGAACTTTACAGCATACTTCATGTTTGATACATTTTCTAGCATTAGGTGCATCATTTTCAGGTGACTGGTTGCTGGGTAATCATCATTTATCTGGTACTTTTCAAGCAAGCAGAGAGGATTTTAAAGGAGTTTCAGGTGGAAGAAATGAGGTTTGTTGACAAAGGCAGTATCTTTTATCAGACCAGCTGATATAATGGAGAACAATGAGGCAAGCTTTTTAGCACAGTCATGTAATCAGTTCTTTTTGGAAAACCTACATAAGCATACAAGAAGAGTAGAATATGAATCCTATTTTCACAGCTCGTGTGGATTAGTAGGAATGTAATTTTGAAACAACTTTGAAAGATGTATCTTCAGTTTGCAGAATTGAGTATCTATAAATAATAAAGACTTTTTTTTGAGTATGACATTACTTTCTGCTTGTATACTTCCAATAACTTCAGTTATTTGAATTTTCAAGTCCCAAAAATAATACCCATTGTAGATATTTCACGTATCTGATACACCTTATAAAAAGCACAAGATATAGCTATTTTTTTGTGCATGAAGAGGCAAATTTCAGGATCATGAAAACCAGAGATTTCAATAAGAGCAAATAAAGATATCTGTGTACACACAATAGCCACTTAATCATTTTCTACATAGAGTCTTTGCGCGTATATGACAAATGAGTAATTAGGGCATTTATATTCTATACGAAAAGCCACGTAGAGCACACCAACATGACAGATTCCATATACTAGCAATAACTTGATGCATATAGCAGTTTAGCTGCTTAACAAAGCACTGCATCTAAACTTAGAAGCTTTGCTTCACTAGGCAGCTACTTTTTTTTTCTGGTGGTTCTAGACCAGACTTAACTGGAAACAGCTGAGATGTCTCAGGACTTAGTGCAGCACCCATGTAACATTCAAATGTGCAAGTATATGAGCACATAAAATGTGCAGTTCTCCACATATGTATTGACTTCTGGCTCGATAATGCTCCCTCCTTCAGAATTAAACCATTCAGAAATATTTCTAAATAAGAAAAACACAACTATGTACAAGTAACACAGGAAAACAGCAGGAAGTTAAGGGTAGAATGCAGCATTTCAATGAATGAAGAAAATTCAGAATTCAGGTAGACCTAAATATGCTGATAATTGCTTCAGTATGCAAAAATCAGAGCTAAGCATAGTAACTTCATACTAAATACCACTTTAACTTTACTTTATTATGGTCTTATAAAAAAGCCATATGATTACAGTACTAGCCTTTGTTTCTCAGGTCAAACTAGTTTTAAGGCAGTATTTCTTTTAACTTTGCTGTCCAAACTGAATCACCACAACAAGCATCTTTGTTCTTTCTGTACATGTTACCTGTAGCAATATGCACAAAAACACCTCCCAAAAGCATAACTAAACCCCAGATAGCTTTATCTCTAATATTATACTCTGATTCCATAAACAGCTTGTCCTGGCTTCAGCAGTAGCAGTCATTTTTCTCCTTCTTAGTAGGAGGTGCGGTGCTGTGGTTTTGACTTTCAGCCTGGGAACAGCGCTGATAACACCAGTGGTTTAGTTACTAAGTAATGCTCAGTCTGACCAAGGACTTCGCGAGTCTCATGCTCTGCCAGGGAGGAGGGGAAGCCGGAAGGAAGCAGAGACAGGACACCTGACCCAAACTAGCCAAAGAGGTATTCCATACCACAGCACGTCATGCCAAGGATGTAGAACTGGGGGCAGTTACCCAGAAGGGCTTCTCAGTCAGGCTGGGGATTGGTCAGCGGGTGGTGAGCGGTTTTATTCTCTTCCTTTGTTATTTCCCTTATCATTACTATTATTGGTGGCAGCAGCAGTGGTTTCTGTTATACCTTAGTCACTGGACTGCTCTTATCTCAATCCATGGGAGTTACATTCTTTTGATTCTGCTCCCCATCCCTCTGGGAGTGGGGTGGGGGAAAGGGGGGGAGTGAGCGAGCAGGCTGTGTGGCAGCTGGGCTTAAACCACAACACAGCTGCACATCCAATGGGCAAGGTTCATCTTCTTATGAATGTCCTTCTGAGGGGTTGCAGTATGAGCTGTGGATTCATTTATAAATTTCTCCATAAAAGAACAGTGGCATGTCACATAAAATTTTCAAATAGGAAATTCAAAAGGAACTAAGGAAAGCACATTTTCGAACAACTTACAATTAATCATGTAATAAGTCCTTGCCATAGGATTTTGTGATCATTTAAAGTTTACAGAGGTTGAGGAAGGTTTCTACTTTTCTCTTAATAAATGTAAATGCTGTGTTGGATTCAATGACCTTAAAGGTCTTTTTCAATCTAAATGATTATGGGTTTATATGAGTCTATGAAATAAACCAAGGGCTGCAAACACACTGTGGCTGAGTGGGTCCCTGAACTCTACTTTTCTGGAAGATGGGAGGACACCTGGAGAAATGAGCACTATCAGTTTTTCTTGTTCATTCATTCACCTAAACATTTGCTGTAGGCTGCTATTAGACAGAGGATACTTGAGTAGCTGGAACTTTTGATATCCCTACAAACAGTCTGGTTTTCTTACATTTTGACCTTAAAAATTGAAGTGGTTTAGCTTAGTGCTTTGAGTGCTCCAGAGAGGCACATATGTGTGTGTGCGTGTATATATGTACACACTGAAGATACTAAAAGTTCAAATATATTCCATATACATGGGAAACACCACTGGTATAATAATCAAAAGATGCAAGCTCACTGTACATCATTTTATGTTCAAAATACAAGCTAAATAATGGGCAAATTAAATAAATCTGTCTGTAATCAACACCCTCTGCAGTGTTTGGTAAACTGAGAAAAATAACACTCTCATTAGCTATAACAGATGAAAAGCTGCTGAGCCAAACAGACTTTGGGGGTAAAAAACATTACCTTCAATCCTACATCAGGAAAGAATATGTTCCCCAAAGTTCTAGTAATACTTGGGTCATTTTACTTGATCCATTTTCTAACAAAATTCTCTATAATAACATGCACTGAATCTCTTCTGAGAATTCCAATTGCAGCATAAACATCAGGGAAAACTAACTGATTTATGCTCATTGAGGAAAATTTAAGAGTATATTGATGCATCTAGACAGCAGTTTAGAGCTACTAATATGAAAAGCCAAAATCAAGGCAGCAGACAGAAAATTAAGGGTATGGGAAGCTAAATTTGCAAACATAACATAAATAGAGGAAAGTCAGCAGATAATTAGATTTTTTAATTTCTCTTTAAATGCCTCTCAGGTTGTGCACCAGGCAATTAGATTTCATTGGGCTTCAATTTACTGTTGGGAACAGTTGAAAGTGTAAGACTTTAGGAAGAGTGAAGGGAATTACATTTTTTTAATTAATAAGCTGAAAGTTACTGTAATGTGAACACAGATTTCAAGCTACAAAGAGAATTTCTTCAGCCCTTCTTTAAAGAAATGTTATTCATATATCATATTTCTTTTGAAGTACAGCTCTATAAAACAATAAAGCACTATTGTTTTCTAAATGTCTATATTTCTAAAAACCAAAACACTCTAAAACAGTAACCCAAAAAAAAAAACAAAACAAAAAAAACCAGAACACAAAACAATAGCATATTTCTATGAGTAAATAGTACTGAAGAACTAGAAAAACGCTCATGGTAGTCTTCCATATTATTCTTCAAGGTATGAGAATTCACAAAGACCTAAATTCTAATCAGTAATTGCAACTACTGAATTACAAATGCAAAAGTATGGTTGTCTTTCACAAGTAAAAAATCACATGAAAAAAAGTGCATCAATTGCATGCAGTAAATGGTCAAGACAGCAACCGTTCATTTTGGCTTTATATCCTTAAGGTTCATCACAGAATTTAGAATCTATGAAATTTGCCTTGCTTTCAAGTAAAAAATAAATATATGTAGAAAGAGCTTAAGCATTTCCTCTACTCCAAACTTCTGTTAATATTAATTTTAATTTATATTAGTTTGTAACTGTATTAATAATAGTAATACGTAGCTGTATCTATTAGATACTTTCAGAATTAATTCAAGAAACAAGAAGTTCTTGACTTCATATTAAAGCCCTGTTTCATTTTACCTCTAACAAGATTTTGAATGTAACAAATTAATCAATCATCTGATTGTGCCACTGTAGTCTTATTTGTTCCTCAGCTTTTACTTCAGTGAAACAAGAATAATCGTAATTGGAAATGGAAAAAGGCAGGATGAATAGTAGCATTTGTAACTGTTGAAATAGAAGTGTGATTTTACTAAAGTTGCAAACAAAAATGTGGAGTTAGCTCATACATGAGCAGAAAAAAAGAATTTTGCTTTCCTTCAAGTCTTTCTGTTTTCCAGTCTCAGGCTCTGCCATTCCTTGCCTTTGCTTTAGCTATATTTTCTGTCATTTAAGTATTGCTTTTGATTATGGATTACAGGTTTATGAAACATGCTACTGCATGACAACACAGTTTTTTTGCATTTCGGACTAAGAGAGGTTACCACACCTGCATTCCAGTTAGGCTGTTTGAGTCAGGTTCAAAATAAGCACAAAATGTCAAACTAAAAAAGTCATAGTAACATATTTTAAAAGCACTCAGTCCAATATTTGAAAATACTGTCAGCTCTGTCCTAACTTCTATCCAAGAATTTCAAATAACATTAAAATAGAAATGAATAAAGAGTCTGATATTAAGATTTAGATTAGAAGTATTAATTATTTTTTAACTAAAAGTGATTCTTAAATATTTTATTTTTAGCAGGAGGCATCCTTACTTTCTAAAGCTTTATGAGCTCAATCTTGAAAAAATCCACTAATTTGAGTATTTTTGTTTTACTTCCTCTTGGATAATAGGAAAATATGACAAATACATTGTCTTTACAAGCAGAAGAAGGTAGTCAGAAGAAGAAGCAGCAAGGTTTCCGAACACTGTACTCATAAAATTCATTCATCTTATCAAAATTGTGTAGGAATAACACATCCATTTAGTTACCTTGCAATTTTCCCATCTGAAATGTAACATAGGTAATTAGTTGAGAAAACAGCATATTGTATTATCTGTGTCAGTGCATAATGGCATAACAATTCAGAATTGCAGCTTTGACAAATGATGCAAGAAGGACTTCCATAACACCTTTTTGTGTGTGTGTGTGTAATCATAAAGGAGGTAGGTGAGAAGAAAAGCAAGGGAGGAGGGTTTTTTTTTTTATTTATTTAATCTCTTATATAATACATTTTAATATGTATCTTTCTGTAAAGGTGTGATCTGAGACATGTAGCTACATGGCCTCAGTGGCAAATTCTGGATTTTGAATTTCTTAAAAACAAAACCAAATAACTACATATTTTTAGGAGTCCTAAACAGCCAGCAACTTCTCCTACAACGTTCTTCTAAATATATATAAATTGTGCATTCATAAATTGTGAACAAATACATTATTCTCTTATAGCTCATTTAGTGCGCAGAAGTACTGTAAATCGGTAAAAATTTGCACTCTGTCTGATAATTCAGATAATTCCATCCCTGGATTCTCATAAATTAGGCTAAGGAACACTTACTCTAAGGATGTCAGTATGATAGACATTGTCAACGTATGCCCACCAGGTTCAACTCCAGGCAAAATAAAATTAAAACTGCCATTTCTTTCTAAAATCAAGCCTGACTAGACAAGAGAAACCTCATGGCTACTGCCTATGTATTTGAGTTTCCATATTCATCTTAGAAATAAGATGAGCACCCTTACCAAAAGGCTATGAGCTGATTACCAAGAAAGAAGGAATAAGTTGATTACCTAAAGTTATTCTACTGTACACAAATTAATTCAAGCTTCACTGCATGAAAGTGGGAGAGTAAACAAAACTGGTCATGGAATTTCTCTAATGGGGTGGGAAGAAAAGGTGTTTCAAGGTCCCTGAAACAATGAAGGTTTTGCATTTTACGCATTGAGTAGGAGAGTTTACAGCAGAAATAGTACAATGATAAGGGGTTTACCTAGATTTTCATTATATTAAAATGCAAACATTAGATAATAAATGAAATTGATCTGGATTTTTTTTTTCTTTGCACAGGAATTGGAAAGAAGCTAAAGCTGCTCCTTGGATTTATTATTTGCTGCCTCTTTCAGCTGCAAATGTATGTAATGGTTCATGGACAGTGCTTCAGTTCTGAGCCAGTTCTGAAAAGTTAGCAACTGGTAATAGGTATTGTAATAAAACTTAATTACTTAGAAGGCCAAAGAAGTGTGATAATTTAACAATGTGATGCAGTTTTGACTGTTAAACTTCTACTCTTTAAAATTCTGTAGCTTTCTGCAGACATCTTTCCTAATTCATGCTACATCTTTTTGTTTACCGCATTTACTGCATGTTATTTTCTCAGTGCAGTTTCTCAGAGCAGTAGCAACCATTTCCTAGAAAAGGTCTTCTTGCATCATACCAATGACACAAAATTAAGACAAGCTCCATTGTATACTGGAGGACAAAATCCCAGTGTCTTGTCGCACCCTGCCCAAACACTGAGAGGAGGGTCCTCAGTAGAGTATGCCTTGAATCTCTTTTGAACTGCGTAACATCTGGAAAAGAACCAAATTCTTTATCTTGAGGGTAGTATCCAAGGAACTGAGGAAGAGTAGTTGGTTGTCTGGTTGTCACACAGAGTGAGTGGAAAAGACCTTTAAGATCACAGAGTCCAACTGTTATCCCAGCACTGCCAAGTCCACCACTATACCATGTCCCTAAGTGCCACACCTACATGTAATAGACCAAAACAGATAGACCTAGACCTGGGAATTTACTACAGTCCTCCCTAGTCTTGCATTTAGAATAGGTGTCAAATAAACCCCAAGGGAATTATGCTGGTGATTTCATTCCAGTTAGTAATACTATTATCTTATTGTTATAGTTTCCTTTAAAACTTGTTTCCTTTTTTCTAATACAGTGAATAGTTCCAAACTCAATTCAACAGATTATATGAACCTGAAAATAAGGTTGTGCAGTGTATCTCCAATGAGGTCAAATTCTTTTCTCATCTCTGAAAAGGAGCAAGCATTTCAGCAGCATTTCTTACATTCTCAGCAGTAGTTTTCTCCTTTATTGCCAGTTTATGTCAAAGACATATGGTTTAGAAGTGTCTCCCTTAGGAATACTTTTGCTTTCAATAAGAATTAGCACTCCATTTCTTCTCCAAACTCTTTCAAGGCTTTGATGTCTGATTTGAGACCCAGCATTCTTTCATCTTGACATTCAGTGAAGGAAAACATATTTTTATTTATTTAAATATATTTAGAAATAGCTTAGGTTAATTTAATTAGTTGTCATTTCTATCTTGACGTTCATACTTCAAAGGTCATATTTTCCCAGATGTGGTGGCATGGACATTTTTTTAATTAAAAATAAAATTAAACAAAAAAAAAAAATCTCCTCTCTTTTGAGATTATCAATTGCAGATACAGCCTTCATTTTAAAATGCATAAAATAAAAAATGCAAAGAAAACTTAGTCTCTCCAGTAGCTTCACTAAGCACTACTGATTATGCTATTTTATTCTGTTACATATTTATTACTTGTTTTTCATCGTCTGAATTTTAGGCATGCAGCTACAATACAGATGAAAAGGGGAGGTTTGTAACCCAGCTTAGCTAATGGAGATAGATCTACCTTAGAACCAAACATCACTCTGTATATTTTTCAACTCTCTCAGCATCATCAGCCTCTCTTCCTGGTGTGGTCTCTGTGCAAAAAGTAGGAAGTAGAGCTCAATGGGATATTTGATTCTGCAGTCTTGTCCTAATCTAGATCACTACTCATCTAGAGTAGTCTTGACTCTACTGAAAATGCCTAGAATATATACAGTACTTAGTGTACAGCACCTGCTTCTTTTTACACATTTTTTTCTTTCTACAGTTAGTGGGTCATTTACCTAAATATGAAACAAAATGCAGTCCTGAGTTGATATTACCAGGTTCAGCTTTAATACAATCTGCAGTTGCATAGTAACGCATTTTCTTACTACGGGGAAATTCAGTGTATTGGTACCCTATACCTCAGTGATTCACAGTTTTAAGCAACTCTGAAAATTATAATCAAAAATGTTCATTATTATGTGTCAAGATTCATTTTAGTAGTATCTATAAGTATTCATCCAAATAAGTTGGCCAGATACCTAAATAGGGACATATTATGAGTCTTCAAGTTTAAAGATGTTTTACAATTAGACGTGTTTCATTTGCCACCAAAACCCATTGTCTGCTGTTGCACAGGGAAAAAAAATAAAATTCTCCTCTAAAATGTCAATGCTTATCATTTAAAGATCTAAAGTGCTTAAAATGTAAACCTCCTATATTTCAAATATTCTATGTATATTCCAAGGACTCCTTGTAAAAGAAGCTAAACTGTTGAGCTAAAATTTTTCATGCCAAGTTTGAGAAGCAATATAAAAAACAATTTAAAGTCACATATTGTAGCTAGTTCACATCATTTTCTTCTAATATAGATTCCTTCCTCCTTTTAACATAGTTCAATATTTTTATGAGCAGAGCCCTATTAAGGACTCTTTTCACTGCAGTTTAAATTTCAGTAATGCCAGAAATATTTACCTGTATTGTCACTGCAAACCACCAAAATCAGCTGCAAATGCATGAATCAATACCATTCAGAGAAAACCCCAGTGTCCTACCTGAAATAGAGGTTTATCAATTTATTCTATATTTTATCATCTCCTGTTTCTGAGTATAGCATTCCATCTATGTTCAATCAAGAAATCAAATTACCATTTTAATAGATTGAGATACTATATCTGAAAGTGTGCAAAGATAAAAGCAATGAACAGTTCTTTTAAATCCATTTTAGATCTATGTAACTTATTTTGGACCATTAAAAAGTGAATCAATTACAGCCAGCAGGATTCTGCTTATGAAAATGCAATAGAACATCAGGGTAGATAGAACACTGAGTTAATAATTAACCATGCACCATGAAGTATTAGTCGGAGCCTTGCAGACCTACTTTTGTAAATAGAGTATGTTGTAAAAATAAGATTATCATTTCCAACTTTCATTACAGTTCATTCAGTATGAAAGAAACAATCTCAAATTAAGGTCAAAATACTGTTAATTCACTGAAATTTCTTTTTATACCCATGACTAGCAGCCATAAGGAGTAGGTACAATCATTTGAAAGATTCCTTATGATAAACAATGCCCTAAACCACTAATGTAATCTAGAAATAGATCAGTGCTGAAAATCAGAATATCATCTCCCAACACTTCTTACCTGTCTCTATGATAAGCACAAATCTGTTGTATGTCCAAATGAAGAAACAGAAAGGATAATATACCAGACAGGAACAGGCCTGCAGAAATAGGAGAAAAGATAAAAACCAACATATTTGACACAACCACTTTAATGCATATAAGAAAATATTTTGCATTTTCTGGCGTGGCGATATGTCCTCTTAGTGTTAACATCTGTTTTGTTACTAGAAACATCTGTGTTGGTTTTTTAGGTTGGTTTTGTTGAGTTTTAATTTAAATTTTATATTTATACTGGATGGTAGAAACTGTTCATGAGAATAAATGAAGGGTTAGCCCTTAGAATGCCTTGTCTGTGATCTCCGTGAAGACTCGTCAGTTTCTGAGATGGCACTGACACATGAACTAGGATGAAATCTTCACATTCTTATGCCTGCCCTTCTCCCATGAAAAACCTCTATCATGCCAGAAAATGCACAATACCTTCATCACTTCCTTCTTCATTTCTTCTCTTGCATAAATGATTTCTGACAGTGCTGATGAGTGTTTGTATCATGAAGAGAATCTGACCACAGGTATTTTATATTATGGATTTTCAATCATTAAACCACATTTTATCAACAATTTTTGTGTTTCTGCTTGTAGTCCAGTTCACTTTCAGGACATGCAGAGAGCCCTAGGTCCTCTACTGTATGTATTCCTGATCTGTCAGGACTAGATAGCAAATGCATTCATGTGACTGGCACTGATACCCGCTGGCATCTTTCCAAATAATTTTAAGTTCTCAAATTCTCATCACACTGACTGATCTTTGATCATTCATCTTTTGCATGAGTGGCTATATTTTGTGCCACATCAAGAAGACTGACAGCCTTACTGCTTGTCATTGTGCAGTACAGTAGCTTACTGCCCCTGGATAAGGTGACCTGAGGCTTCCGAGTTTGACTAAGCTAGTGTCTGGTCCTGTTTGCTTTTCAGGATTTTCCTACTGCTGTGATAGGGTTTACTGGGGTACAAAAATGTCCTTGGTTTTGCTATCCCTCAGCAAGTATGTGTCATGTTGTTTTATTGACTTAAATCTTGTCCTATCTGTACAAGCTTATCTCCATACATTTGTAGCTCTCATCTCCATAACTAATCTCAGCTGTAAACTCAAATTAGTTTGTTATTATTTCCAGTTTACAACAGTGCAATGAAATCAGAATCAGACTTCATGACTGCATTGAACTACAGAATTTAAGAACAAAACCATATCAGAAGGGCATAAGAAAAAGAAAATATTAAACAAAATGGGTTTATGCATACTATTTGCAGTCATCATCTCTTCTGAAGCTGAACATCTGAAGCTGAACGTACTTATGTATATAGATTTCTGGAGCAAGTGTATTGCTGGAGTAGCATACAGAAAGTTCAAGATGACAGATTACTTGTAAAGCCCAGAGCTTGCATATCACCAGCTCTGTCCTCCCTGCTCCCCTAATGTATCCAAACCACAGGGCTGGAGGTTGAAATTTTACCTTTAGCCAGGAAATACATCTTCTTTGCTCCTTGACTTCTGTTTGAGCTTGAATCAGTGCATGCTTAAACCGTTATGAAACCCCTAACAGCAAAGAGAGAAGGCAGAAAATCCAGTCACTGTTGTTCTTGCCTCTGTGTGCCTTTTACTTGACAAGAATGACTTTGGAACAGCTTTTTCTTTATTATCCCTTTCTATTTTTTCATTTGTAAATTTGGGCAAGTATTTTACATCTCTCTCCTTTCAAAATGACAAGACTTTGACAGTAATTGCTAAGCTTCATCATATTTACATATGTTCCCCCTGAGTATCCAAAATAAGATTTTGCATAAGCTATTTTCAACTTTGAGTGGTCAGTGAAGTGACAGTGCACTCAAGAATTTCTAGAATATGCAGCCTACACAACCAGACTTACTGATATTTCATTGTACAGAGTGCAGCTCAAGGATGCTGCCTAAATAAAGTATATTTCTACAACATTCCTTAGGGAGTGCTGTCTCAAAGTAGCCTGAAGACCCTAACATGTATGTTAGTCTGTATCAATCAGAACTAAAACCAGGAAAGTATTCAATTTTACACTTTTTATCACCTTTCATCAGCTACTTTGGCAAGAAGAATAGTGCACAGCACATTAATTCATGCACTGTCTGCACAGGAACCATCTTTGTTGCAGTGTTTGCAGAGCTTTTCTGACAAAGTCCATTTGTGCTTTAATGCCAAGAAAATTACTTTACTCCCAGTTAATCCTGGGTGTGTCAGACAAACATAAAGAATTTAAAGAATATCAGCTTAATAAAATATCAACTTGATAAAAGTATTTTCAGTTATCTGCTTTGGTGTAAGTGATTGTAGAGTATGAAAACCAAATCTGTAACAGATGGCCTTGCAGGTTGGAATGACTGTGACCTTGCTTCGAGTTGGCTACCTCTATTACATTAAAATGCAACTGTCTATAAGAAGCAGTGTCCCTCAGTTTTCTGCAGAAAAAAAAAAAGGCATATCATAATGCATTTTTCTGAAGTTACAACTCAGAAAAGGCTTGTTTTAACAAAATGCATGTTGGGTTTTTATGATCTGAGTGCTTACTTGTGGACACACATGGAAAGTTGGAAGAAATGAAAATTTATGAGTCCTATTAGAACTGGACTGAGCATTGTGCATGTAAACTTGGAATGTGTGTTTGTGTACTTTCATACAGATACACAGGTATAGGTGGGAAGGGGTTACTTAGGCAGACAGTTGTTTATTACCCACTTTGATTGTTGTAGTGTCAGGTAATGGGGCACAACATCCCACATAAGATGGGGTGATTTAAAATTCTGTTGCTTTTACTTTAGCTGCCAACACTTCTGACAGTTATTGAGCTATCACTCAACTGTGCTATGGGCTGTTTCTGTCTGTGCTCTTTAGATCTGGATGTTTACAGGGTATAAAATATACTGGATACGTAAATATACTGGATATGTAAATATACCTATTTACTATTAAGATATGACTATCACAACTGGTAGTCTTTGGGTTATGAGGCCTAGGGTTGTGAAATGATTCTCTTCCAAGTCTATTATTGCATTAGTAACTAAAGAATTACTCATTCTTAATATATTTACTATATTACTACGTATATTTGGTTGGAGTTAGGAGGGGCAGATTTAAGTTTTCTTTCAATAATGCCTTTACAGCAAAAAACCACTATTAGTGAAAATATAAGTTATATTGTGTTGTTTCTTCATGGAAAATTCATGATCCTAACAACAGAAACTGGCAACAGATGACAAGATACAGTAATGCATATTGTAATTTCCCTTTGTCAAAAAGGGCAAACAATTCTGAAATCTGGAATCTTTCAGAACACTGAAAGCATGTTTAGGTGAAAAGTCACAAAAAAATGTATAATCTTTCAGCCAGAGAAATTCTTATCTTTTTTAGAAACCTTGAAGCCAGTTTAAAATAACTCTTTTCTACCTCCCTGCATGTGTAATTGTCAAAATGCATACAGTACAATTTAGATGATAGGCATATGGTAGCAATGACAGTAAAATAGAGTACCAAACACAGATATGTATCATGGTTTATATAGGAATCTATCTTATTTGCAGAGAAATAAAATCCTCACCTCTAAGAGCCAAGAGGACACAGACTGTGTAACCTTAAAATTATAGCCTATGAGATGTTATTGTCAATCCTCAACATCAAATTGGGATTACTCTGCCTTTTGGGACCCTAGAACCTTCATTTACTCCCTCCCCTCACCTTTCTTTCTTAAAATTGGAATGAGTTGGAATGAGGCAAGTCATCACAGAGAAGATTGATAATTGGAAGTCATGCAGATGAAGCAGTCAAAAATGTAAATTAAATGTAATATAGCAAATGGATGTCATCGTGAATATGTACTGTCTGAAAGAGAGAGAAAAATGCATAGAGCTTTCTCCTTGTGTGCTGCTTTTAGAGTACAAGTCCCTTGTGGCAGAAGCACTGCACAATTTTGGTCCTCAATAAATATTTATGGGAAGCATTCCTTAGTTCCTGCAGTTTTGTTAGTAACAGCAGGGTTTTTGTACCACTGACATCTCTTTTGCACTCTGTTATCTTATCTCTCGCAGGCCTAATTCCAGTATTTTGTATGGATGATCAGCTTTCAGCAGCTGCTCTGAAGACAAAATTAAAGCATCAAATTTCAATGGACTGTAGTAAATACAAATGTTCCAAAGCAATTGTCCTAGTTTGCCCATTAAAAATTTTAAATGCATGTAAACATTAATAAATTACTTATTATTTTAATACTAATCTTGTTTATCATGGTCTACTTGGGATAAAAGCTGAAGGAAGAATGGCAATGACTGTGTAAGAAAAATATTGAGGAGGGTACCACTGTGGCAATAAGGATGAGTCATTGCCCAAGGAAACTGAGCTTAACGTAGCGTTTCTGAGACTTTATCACTTCCTGCAAGGGCAAATGTATGTGTATGTAAAGCAAGCCTGGCATTGCCACTTGGCTCTTTCTCACCAGCTGAATGTCTTTCCATATGCACAGCAGCCAGTTCTTCCGCATGGCTTTATAAGGTGAAGATAGAACTGCTGCTTCCCAAATCCTAAAGTAAAAGAATTATTGCCACTCAATGGAACTTTCAGGAGACCCATTCAAAACAAATCAAAAGAAGTGTTTCTTCACAGAGTAGGGTGGTGGTCTGACTTGTATAACCTCCTTAAATAGCATCACTTACATTGTTGCAGCTGAAAACCGGCATGATTACACAAGCTGCAGTTGTATGGAGTCACTCAGCTGTAATGCCTCTATATTCTTCTACCCCCAGCTTTTTCAGCACCTGAAAAATTTGCTGTTTGAGATCTTTCCCATATCCCCCACAGTGTCTTGATGAAGACCCTCAGCTGAGGTCTTTCCCTCTACTTTGGAAGCAAACTGGAATTTACTGTCTGTTCAATGTGTATATAAGGCAGTAGGAACCCAAGAAGAAAAAGGTTTACTTTGTATGAAGTGGAAAGTAAGAGGGAGACTGAAGGAGGAATAAAAAAAGATATGAATGCAAAAATAATTTCCAAATGCAGTGGCTGTGCTGTAAGAGAGAAAAGGTATTGTGCACAGTTCAGATGGAGTGTACACAAGTCGGCTTGGATTAAGAAAGATAGGAGTTAGGGACATTTTAGATCAACCCTCTTGTCTTTTCTCTCTGATGAATTATCCCTCTGTCCCTCCCTATATTCAGCAGATTCAGTGTGGCATGTGCTGGAAAAGGAGCTGCGACGTATTAAATTAATCTTGAACATGCTGAGTCTCCAGCCTGCTTGTGGGTATGTGAAAAAGTACACACAAGTGCCTCACACTTATCTTTTCCCATTTATTCCAATTTATTCTTAAAGGAGCAATTTCCCTGACAGTTTGCCACTCATCAGCAATTCCCAAATAACAGTATCTGAAATATCTCGCACACACACTTTATGCAAGTATAATAGAGGAACCTGAACGGCACAGTTTTGCGTTATTTGGTAATTTTAGATAAGCACCAAACGGTTAATAACTGTTGCTACAGGATTTATGGGAAAATCCAATACCATTTTAATCTTCTCTAATTAACCTTGGTGTAACCCAGAATTAGCTTCTGATTTACTGTACCTTACTGAATGCTTTGGGGTAGAGTAAGTGGCAAAGATATCACAACATTAACATACATTTTAGTCTTTGAGTTGAATGAATATTATGGCTTTGATTCTCATGTTATTTACTCCAGTTTTAAACAGACGTGTGTCCATTGTGACCATGCTTGCCTTAATTCACAGAAAATTTAGCTAGAAAAAAAACCCTAGACCTGCAATGCTAAGTTAAACAATCCAACATCACACTATATAGACTTTGCATTTTCTTTCAGGGATAGGTGGGTTATTTCCAATACCTGCCGATCTCTACTTTTAATCAGATCCCATTTCTGTACAATTATCATTTCAGGCTTCTGTTGATTGCTTTTCCTAGGCATAATGAATAGAAAGAAACACTCATTGTGCAGAATATTGGATTGGTTGGTGTAATAGTCTTAGTTCTATTTTTGCCTTGCTCTTTGAAAAGTTAATTTTCTCTTTCATCAAATAACTAGCAGACTACTAATAGCATATAAGGTTTTAAAGGGATTTGTATTAAAGAATGCAGCTGAGTGCCTTATCTACTTTTGGAACCAGAGTGACATATGGATGCTCTTTTACTATTGAATACCTAAGGTAAAGTTTAACACTTGCTGCAAGCCCCCTTAGTTTTAAATTCTGGGAATGAGAATATGGATTAGTTCTCCCTGAAGCATGCTCATAGCATCGGGAGGAGGTGATGGTGCTAGGACAGGCTTTGCAACTTAAAGCTGCAGGTTCAAAGCCACATCAACAGAGCAGAGCCCTTCATTCCAGTCTGAAGTCCAGAGAAATACTCTTAAGTTACATGCTGCTTTATTGGGCCCTTTTTTACAGTGAGCAATAAGACCCCTGAAGAAGAGCTGAAACCTTTCGATAAACAGGATGTGTTTCATTTGGTGAAGGGTGTCTGGGCTGCTATGTGTCCCAGAACATGAAGAAACAGCATTAGAGAGGCTCAGTGACCAAGATATTCTTCAGTCAAAGTGGCAAGGAAGAGACTGCTAAGTATGACACTGCCATGTCCCTATTATTTTACTTATCAAATAATAGGGCAAGACTGTGCCTGGTTCACAGGCAGTCTGTCCCATTCAGAGAGCATAGTCTGTATAGTACAGCCCTCATCAGTTCTGAGCATTCCCCTCAGTACAGATGGGGAACCCTCCAAAAGCCCCAATGCTTCAAGGAGTAGACCCAAGCTATTTTAGACTGTGAAGTTAGAGATCTAGTTTTTCCCCAAGAATATTATTAACTACTGTCCTACAGCAATTTGAGGTGCACACTATCAGTCAGTTATTACCATTTTATTAAATCCAAATTCACAACAGAGAAAAACTTCAAGGGTACTCCCTCATATCGCATTTGCAATTCATACATTGAATGATCAATTCAACATCTCCTGATCTGTATTACACCTGCTTAAACTCTATTTTCTAACTTGAACACTCTAACTTCAAACTGGAACTGAGAACACAGAAAAAGCACAATAATTCCTCGTCTCCCTGACAAGCATAAAAAATATTATACTAAGCTTATTTGGGAATAGATTTCCTGACATCACTCTCCATGTCATGCCACGGTGTCTCATTAGACATCCTGATGCTATCCCTACATGAAGTCTAAGACAAGAATCAAACATGCCTGAATTAAGAGTATTTCTGTACTTCTCTCACAGCAATCTAATGGATGGCCCCAAAGTGATGAGTATGTTCCTTCCCATTCTCACATGTTGAGCAGTTGACATCATCTACCTGGACTTGTGCAAAGCGTTCGACACTGTCCCACACGACATCCTGGTCTCTAAATTGGAGAGACATCAACTCGATAGGTGGACCACTCAGTGGATAAAGAACTGGTTGGATGGCTGCACGCAAATCGTTGTGGTCAATGGCTCAGTGTCCGGTTGGAGGCCAGTGACGAGTGGTGTCCCTCAGGGATCAGGGTTGGGACCGGTCTTGTTCAACATCTTTGTCACTGACATGGACAGTGGGATTGAGTGCGCCCTCAGCAAGTTTGCTGATGACACCAAGCTGTGTGGTTGGGTGGATACGCTGGAGGGAAGGAATGCCATCCAGAGGGACCTTGATACGCTTGTGAGGGGGGCTGATGCCAACCTCATGAAGTTTAACCATGCCAAGTGCAAGGTCCTACACCTGGGTGGGAGCAATCCCAGGCACAAGTACAGGTTGGGCAGAGAAGAGATTGAGAGCAGCCCTGCAGAGAAGGACTTGGGGGTGTTGGTCAATGAGAACATGAACATGATCCGACTGCAGTGTCTGCTTGCAGCCCAGAAAGCCAACCATATCCTGGGCTGCATCAAGGGGAGCATGCACAACAGGTCAAAGGAGGTGATCCTGCCCCTCTACTCTGCTCTCGTGAGACCTCACCTGGAGCATTGTGTGCAGTTCTGGTGTCCTCAACATCAAAAGGACATGGAGCTGTTGGATCAAGTCCAGAGGAGGGCCACGAAGATGATCAGGGGACTGGGGCATCTCCCATATGAAGACAGGCTCAGAGAGTTGGGGCTGTTCGGCCTGGGGAAGAGAAGGCTGCGTGGAGACCTCCTAGCAGCCTTCCAGTATCTGAAGGGGGCCTATAGGGATGCTGGGGAGGGACTCTTCCTTAGGGACTGTAGTGACAGGACAAGGGGTAACGGGTTCAAACTTAAACAGGAGAGGTTTAGATTGGATAGAAGGAAGAAATTCTTTCCTGTTAGGGTGGTGAGATGCTGGAATGGGTTGGCCAGGGAGGTTGTGAGTGCTCCATCCCTGTTAGTGTTCAAGGCCAGTTTGGATGAAGCCTTGGGTGACATGGTGTAGCATGGGGTGTCCCTGCTTATGGCAGGGGGGCTGGAAGTAGATGATCTTAAGGTCCTTTCCAACCCTAACTATTCTATGATTCTAGGATTCTATGTCATAATCTGAACACTGACCCTATACTTTGCCCTGGTTTAGTGGAACCTGAAGGAATGAAATACCATATTTTTCATGGATTTTAAGGATTAATCTAATAGCTATTGTGTTAAAACTCACAGTTGTTGGTCTATATTGAATTTTACTGGAATGTACTCTATTTTTAAATAAACTCATGGTTTTGCATCTGCGTCTTACTAAATATAGCACTTACGTCATTCCCACATATCACAAGAGCTAAAGGCCCTTCAGTGGCTTACAGGGAAATGACATTTCTTATTTTTTTCACAGTGTAATGTAATAGAAGCTGTCTTAAAGCAACTCAAGTCTTTCTCCTCTAAGCATTTCCATTCAAATTAGATACATGTTATTTACTCAGCCCTATTTATTTTACAAATGACAGTGCTTGTCTGAGACACAATTCAATGACTCCAGATGGAATGATGCAGTATATAAGTAACCTAAGTAACTCATAACCTTAAAGAGACTAGAAGAAATTCTAATAACCTAAATGGTCTTGTCTGCAACTACTGGTGCTTTTCATTTCTGCTACTCTTGAACACGTCAACACAATGAGCTGTTGAACATTAAGTAGCGTTGTGTCATACTAACAGTAACAACTCCAAGCATAAGCAGGAAGCCTACAAAAAGAAATGCTATGAACATTTTCTCACTGCAAAAAAAAAAAACAACTAACCATGCTTTGTGAAAATATCTTTAGTGCTACTCTGTTTTCACACCATGAGCAGTGCACACGCTAAGCAAATACTCATGTTAAGCCAAGACTAAAAAATAGTACAAGGTAAGATGAAGAAACACTTCTGATTTTCTCAGCAATTAGGTTAGTGGATTCTCTTCCAAGTGTAACAGAAGAAGTCCTCTTTTATAGCACTCTCACCTTATACGTTACTTCTCTAAGCCTTTACATTAAAGCTGTTCCTAATCCCTAAAATGACTTCAATAGCATTTAAGAAATAAAGATTACAGTAAATTTTTTTATTCTGACATGTCTCAGTTACAGAGGGGAAGCGGAAGATGTATGAAGCCAATTCTGATCAACTGTGTTCACTGTGTGTGAAATACACCTGGAAGAAGGCAAGCTGTGTACTCTATTAAAGGAATATCTACTAAGTGTTTAGTAAGTTATTTCAGCTCTAAGAGTTCTGACAACAAAAATTATAAAGTAGTATTTTGCATCCAAAGGGCCAGAAAGTGAGGGGCTGACATTTACTGTAACCACTGCTAAATAAATGAACACAGCTAGAATCTTTCAAAGTACCAGTGCTTGAAATTTATTGTCTAGCTCAGGAAAGAAAATAACGAAACTTTACAGTTCCCTTGGTATTTTATTTTCTTGCCTTCTTGAGTTTATTGACATATGAACATTATGTTAATTTGACTCAAATAACTTGTAGTATTATTAATAACAGCAATTCAGTGTAAATTAAAGTTAGTTTAATTATACTTAATTAACTAATTAACTTTAACACTTATGTACACAGTGATAACTGGGGTATTGATTCCTGGTTGCTAATTTTTTCGTTTTTGTTTTTAAAGTAGCATGCGACATTTCTTTTTAAATTTTATTATTGTCTATTACAGGTTTGGAGACTACTGTCACAGTAATTTATATTATTTAAAAGAATAAGAAGAAATGGGTGGCTTATGGGTATGTAATATGATGTTTATATGCTCGTATTCATTGCATTTCACAGGTTTTTAGAGTATTAAGTGACATTGGCCTCATTTCCCCCTGTTCTTTACTTACTTGCTTTATTTCATATAATGTACAAATAATTAAAATAACTGTAAAAGATTTGAAAAATACATTCTAAATTAAAGGAAATATGACTTTCACAAATGAATTTTACAAAAGCAGTCATTTTCCATTACATGAGGAAGGTGTCTTCTTTCTTTTTAATGAAGTACGTTTTCTTGTAGCTACTACTGTGCTGCTTGCTTAGAAATTTTCCTAAGACATGAAGCCTAGTAATGTTTAATTAGATACTTATCTAGAAAACAGAGGGGAAAAAAAATTCAATCATTATAAAGTCTTACAAAATTGGAAGACATGGCTTCTAAATGTTCTTAGACTGCAGCCACCTAGTGTTAAAAAAGCAGGAACCGCCAAACAATACCTTGTTATTATAAGGTACTCTTGCTTCTTGATAGATGACAATAAATTTATGGAGGCAAAAACTATCTACCATATGTTCTGGTATATAAAAATGTTTAACAGCTAACTAAGCACATGAATTCCTTGTGAGATAGTGTTCACTACCCTTTGTTTATGATATAATTAAATGCTTTGAGTCATGTAAAATAATTCTTGAAATCATTCAAGAAGTGCTGGAAAAGGAGTTACTAGGAAGACTGTTATTAGCTGGTCACATTATTTACCTTACCATAAGTCTGCATAAAGCCTTTAATGGCCAGTTATTTTGAATGGGAAATATGATATTGTTTCCTATGCGTTTTTTTCCCCAAACCAAAAATGAAAACTGGCAGACTTTCTACAGCTGAAACATTCTGTATTTTTCCAGTGGCAATAAAAGTATAAAACCTTCCATGAAATGCTAGGCAATTGCAATGTAAAAGAGAATTACAAATGACATATTCCTGATTCTAGTATATGCCATCCAGATAAAAGGCAAACTGGACTTTCAGTAATTCACTATACCAGTAAAACAATGTCTATTAAATTTTTATCCACTTTTTTACAATCGACAGATACTTTTCAATAAGCATTTTTCACTATTATAGTACAAATTTTTTCTCATACAGCAGTGCCTTCCAACTTACTTACAGCTAAGGGGCTGCAAAATGTGTCTAAACCAACTAAGTGCATAGCACCACAGGAAACTTAAGGATGCTTAGCATCTTAAAATAGCACATCCAATACTATTGCTGCCTCACTTTTAGATTACTAAATATGGCAAGTTTCCTTATCCATCACAACCTGAAAGGAGCTAGAAAATGCCTGCGCACATTCTGGGAGATGCTATTGAGCTGTTCCTTTTCTTCAGGGACAAAAGAGCATCCAGATCTGTTAGGTACTCCAAGAATGAACAACAGAGATCTTATGCCCTTTCAAATACCATTTGGGAAAGATTTTATATTACTTCCAGACTGAGCAGGAAAAAAGAGTGTGTGTTTGCTTTTTAAAGTGTTTTACCATATGTGAAATAGCTTACCTGAACTTCAGACTGAAATAACAAAAGAAGGTAAACAGGCACACAGAGGTGAAGTGACCAAACATTGCCTTTGAGAACTGGAGGTTACTTCAGAGCTCCTTCAGACTGGTCTTTCACTTCTCACTTGCAGGGCTGGCTGGAAAACAGTATTAAAAAGAAAAAGGACAGGCACAGATTCAATGGGTAGTGTCCATTGTACCATGACAGGATGTAGAGAAGTCTTTAAGTATACTGAATACTTTTGACTTGACTAGACATTCATAGAATCCTAGAATCATAGAATAGTTAGGGTTGGAAAGGACCTTAAGATCATCTACTTCCAACCCCCCTGCCATAAGCAGGGACACCTCACACTAAACCATGCCCAATCCAAGGCTTTGACCAACATGGCCTTGAACACTGGCAGGGATGGAACACTCACAACTCCCTTGGGCAACCCATTCCAGCATCTCACCACCCTAACAGGAAAGAATTTCTTATATCCAATCTAAATGTCCCCTGTTTAAGTTTGAACCCATTACCCCTTGTCCTGTCACTCCAGTCCCTAAGGAAGAGTCCCTCCCCAGCATCCCTATAGGCCCCCTTCAGATACTGAAAGGCTGCTATGAGGTCACCACGCAGCCTTCTCTTCTCCAGGCTGAACAGCCCCAGCTTTCTCAGCCTGGTCAGGCCGACAGATGGGTGCCAGTGTGATCCTGATGAATGCTTTGTTGAAACAATCTTATTAAAAAACTAAAAAAAAAAAAAAATAAAGAAGTCTCAGACTTTACATAATTTAGATATTAGGTGTAAGAATAAATGTTATCAACTGTGGAAAGCTTGTGTAGTGCCTATTAGAAAAAAAGAGTGAGAACTGATTTTAGGTATTAAACTCAAGTACAACCAGCACTAAATCCTCACAGCTATTTAGCTCCTCCACAAGGTACTTCATTCAACTAACAGCTTACTGTAACTATAATATTATGGTAACATAGCATATAATATTATCAAAAAACATTTACAGAAAGTAATTATGATAGTATGATAATTGTAACATAGTCTTGACATTATTTCTTTCTATTTTCTACTAATGAAACATAACTGACAAAGTTTCCAGTAGGCTTAATCCTTCTATTAGAATTGTGTCATTCTCTGTAGTCACTAGAAAATCAAAATAAAAGGTGTGGTATTATGATAGAATAAGAAAAGCAGATACAAAGCTGGTCTATATCACCATTTCCACTGTAAGAAGTATATAAATTAATAACACCAAGAAGTTTGTAATTTCTAAACTAATTTTTTAGTTCAAGCATATGTAGAATGTGTATTTACCACTTAGCTCTGTAAGCCTAGCATAGGAAAGTGTAGTCTTGCTTAAAAAGAATAAATAGCTAAATTTTTACAAAGTCAATAGTACTTTAGGATATAGAGTGGTTTACATTTTTCTTCCTTTTTTGTTTTTTTTTTTTCCTTTGTCTGGAAGATTTGCCATACCTATTAGCTTTTTTCTTGGTAAATGCACCTTGCGAGACTNAGCTCTGTAAGCATAGGAAAGTGTAGTCTTGCTTAAAAAGAATAAATAGCTAAATTTTTACACAGTCAATAGTACTTTAGGATATAGAGTGGTTTACATTTTTCTTCCTTTTTTGTTTTTTTTTTCCTTTGTCTGGAAGATTTGCCATACCTATTAGCTTTTTTCTTGGTAAATGCACCTTGCGAGACTGAACACTTTTCATATCATTAATTTTCCCTAAACACATTTTCAGTACTTTTATGTGATGTTAATAAAAGCTGAAACACTAGTTTTCAGAAGTCATACGGCTGGCACAACCTATAAAGATGTCAATTCTAAGTGACAGTCAACACATCACAGGATGAAACCATATGTTTATAAAAAAAAAACAGAGAGGAATTTATTACAACATAGTCTTTGTAAGAAGTGTATGCATTTGACAAAGCTATTGCCCATCTTTGGCTAGATTCAGTCAAGACAGACAGACATATATTAAATCACAGTTTTAGTATCTGTAAACCAGATACAATCTTGTGATGGAGCCAGCTGCCACCCATACATGACTTTCCAATAACAATGAAGATATTTTTCAAATATAAATGCAATAACAATTATTTTTCTTTTAAGATAAAGCCTAAAGAGAAACAGTGAAGAAACTGGAAAAACACGTTCTAATACTTTAGATAGGAAAAATTAAAGTTCTTAGTAACAATTAACTGACATTTTGTAATAAATGGGAGGATAATGGCTGCAACTTTAAACTCTGTGCTTCAATATGTTTGCATATTGTCCCTCTATTGAAATTATTTAAGGCTCCACACAGAATTTGATCTCCAGGAAGTACAGAACAGCAAGACTCATCCTTTTCAACTATGAGAAGAAATGCTAGTCTGAATGTACAATAAAGACCATCAATTCAATTTAATTTTCAATATGTTTTCCAGGCTGATAAGAGAAATCAAGTTATGTTATTATAAGTAACCCAAGCAGCATTCATCTGAGTTTAAAGATGTGTAGCAATATGGCCCCAAGCCAGTGATGCCACCAAGTCTTAATTGTTTTGTTATAGCATCTTTCTATAGCAATGTTGTAGTGAAGTATTGTCTTGGCTATATATTATTTTGGGAAGCTTTCTAGCTTTTATTTCTAGAAAAGGAGTATGAGATAGTATAGCTTCAGTATCTGATTTATATCTAACTAGTAAACAAGTGAGCCAGACATAATGTGCATTTTATCTGCATTGGTAACTGTTTCACAAAAAGAATAACAACAAGAGAGGTATATACAGCATGGATCTGCATGTCCTGATTTGAAACTGCCAGGCCGTAGGTGTTGATTTTGGTCCCGAAGAGCATCTGCATAAATTTATTCTGCTAAATTTGTATAGTACTTGAGGTAAATAAATAAGGCAAAGCTGTGTATTCCAGCACCTCCCATTTTTGAGACTTTTCTTGGTTGCATGCAACTTTGCTAAAATTCAGCTGTTTGGATAAGTCCACCCTACTTGCATTATCTGTATAGACAATTTCTTTGTTTCTTATGAAGGAGGCAGGAAAGTTGATGTAGTATGAGGCTTCACAAGAAGTGGTTTACCTATCTGTCATAGTTTAAACCCAGCTAGGCAGCACGTTCACCCACTCAACCCTCCTTTCTTGCCCTCTCCTCCTTCCTCCCCACTCCCAGAGGAATGGGAGGAAAGAAGAGCCAAAGAAATACAACTCCCACTGGTTCAGATAACAACAATCCTGTCACTAAGGTATAACACAAATCACTATTGCTATCACCAATAATAATAACGACAAGGAAAACAAGGGAAGAGGGTACAATACCACCTGCCAAAAATGAGCCTGATCAGGGAGTTCCCTCTCCTTCCGGGTAACTCCCAGTTACTTCCCGGGCATGACGTGCTATGGTATGGAATACCTCTTTGGTCAGTTTGGGTTCTGCCCCTCCTTCCTCTCGGCCCCCCTCCTCCCCGGCAGAGCATGAGGCTCACAAAGTCCTTGGTCAGGGCAAACATCGCTCAGCAACAGCCAAAAACATNNNTCCCCGGCAGGAGGCTCACAAAGTCCTTGGTCAGGGCAAACATCGCTCAGCAACAGCCAAAAACATTGGCCTTATCAGCCTTGTTCCCGGGTTAAGTCAAAACACAGCTACTAAAGAGAAGAAAAACTGACTGCAACTGCTGAACCCAGGACACTATCCTTTGTTTGAAATTTGGCAGGGAGCTGTCAAAAGGGAGTTTGTGACAATCCTGTGAAAAGTCACCCAAATTATGATAAAACAGTAGAGTTTAGAGGAAATGTTCACAAGGGAGCTAGTTGAAAGTGTATAATATTATGGACTTTTCTATCCTTGTCAGTTCAGCAATACCTTCAATGCCTATCAATATGATCTATGCCTTAGACCCAAGTTAGTTTGTGTTTTGTTTGGGTTTTTTTTTCCTTTTCAATGTAGTTCAACTGTTAACTCTGAGCATCACTCTCTTCATTCATGCACAGATTTACATATCTAGGTTTTTAGACCATCCAACTGCTAGGCTATGTTTTCAAGGAAATTGAACTCACACTTCACCAGAGACAACTCTGACGTAAATATTCAAGCGTATCATTATATCGTCATTTAGAATAAGACTTTAATCCTATCAGAAGTAAAATTTCCAAACAACTGAGTGAATTAAAATACAGCCAGTAAGCTTTTGAAATTACAGGATATCTAGCTCCTGTTCATCCATTCCTGACTGTCATTTCCTAGTAAAAGCTGCACTGAGTGATATTTGTGCAGTTGGCATGAGACCATGAAATCAAAGCTCAGTTCATTGTACATTAGGTGTGATGCTTTCATATACATGTATTCCTTCCACTGAAGCACATCTTCACAGATCCTTCAACCATGGAGTAGCTTCCAGATGGAGTGGAGGTTTCCAAGATAAGGCAATAACTTTTCTGGTTAATAATAAAGTAACATCTAGATGAAAGCTCATTTTTTTTTTCTCAAGCCTTCTGCGTATGATTCATTGCTCTTTTGCAAGTGAAGCTTCATTTTATGACCCAATCCCAACAGTGATATTTCATAAAAGTGTGAAGCTCGTGACATTGACAATCTTTACTTACTCTGTCCTTGAATACTGTTATTTTTTTCTGCATTTGTGTTAAAGCTTTTTTAATTTTTAAATAATATTAGTTAATCTGATATTATGAAAGTATTTTTTTTATTTTTACAACACTTTTTTAATACATTTCTTGTGAAGAAGCCAAATAAAAAATTGATGAATTTTATAGAAAGATCGTAACATAACAAATTTCAACAAAATAGGCAAAAGAGATTCCTTTGTGCCTTTTTCCCCCTGGATTTTCCTAACTTTCTTATTTGTCATTATAAACCAAAGTAAATTAAAACAAGAAGGAAAAAATATATTTTTGTTCTGTGATAACTTGCATGAGCTTATACTGTCAAATTTTGTCATTTATGATTCCAGTCTATATTTCTGTTGTTGTTCTATTCCTGTGTTAGGCAGCCACAAAAATAAGCAAATATTAAATTAAAATCAAACAAAAAAATTCAAACTTCAAAAGTGGGATTTTATTTTGTGATCTAAATCTGAATTTTAATATTGCAGTCTTTGAAGTTCTACTTAACACAGGGAGTACACTTCATAATCCCTAAAAATTCATTTAAGTCTCTTGAACGAATTCAATTTTGTGCCTGCAAATATTCAGACATGACTCTTTTTCAGCATCAATGCAGCTTTTAGGTTGTGTTTTCCCCAGCAGGATCAGGAAGCTGATGATTTCTGTTATGTATGTCTCCTGGGACTTTGAGTAGCGATTCTCAGAATATAACTGATAGGGTTAATTCCTAGAAAAATGAATTAATTTGATTTTTTTTTTTCAGTTTCAGACACTGAAGGGAAAAGTGGCTTGGACACCCTAAGAGCTACAGGTTTGACATATAGAAAGATATGAATGAACCCACAACCTCATCTTCCTTTCCAAGAACCTTGAAGTACTTTTAGAAAACAATGTTAATACAACAGTGTTGATAGTTTCAGAAGATAAGGCCAGCTGTGTCCACAAAAGAAAGGCTGCCTACTTTCTTGGTCAGGCTACAGGGTATGTGGATCCATGTATTTAAAGCTATTCAGTAAAGTACTTCACTGACTTCAGAAACATAGAGAAAAATGAAAAATCACTTTGGTTGTCATTTACACATTTAACATTAGTAGTGGAGGTACATTTGAAATCTTGGCCTAAGAGAGGAAATGCCATCTATTTTGCAAGTATTATAGCTTAGAGCAAAATCTACTCTCAAATCCACATGGCAGTCTTCATATGAATGTGTTCACCTTCTCACAAGGCTGAGTAAGCTCATGAGAAGATGCAACTGTGCACATTGTCTTTAAAGTTATAAAGTGTCCAGAAATATCTAGTGGTTTTTGTAGCAAAGGAGCGTAAATGTATTTTATAAAGTTCTAGTCAATTCCTAAATAATGTTAATACACCTTTGAATGCCTTTGATAAACAGATAATAAACCCTCTCTTGATGTAGGGATGTAATGGGACTAAATTATTATTTTGTGGTGGGTCATTAAATTATGTAGGGCTCATGTAAACTTATATCCACAGGCAAGACAAATTATCTCACCTGTGGCCTGAACTAGTGACTTCAAAGCTGAATCATTGATCCACTATTCAAAAATTAGCTCTCTTTTTGTGTGTGGATAATCCTTTAGCATCATGAAAAACTTGGACTGTCTCAGCTTGACACCCATTTTTATCACTGCCAACAGATGCAATAAACTTACTGTTCTTGCAGCAAGCAGTTCCAGAAGCTCTTAGTGCTTTTACAGATCTCAACAGACAGTGTTGCTGCACATTTACAAACAACTGTTACATATGATCAGTGTCAAACCAACCTACTAAATGAAAAGATGATCAGGGGACTGGAGCATCTCCCATACAAAGACAGGCTCAGAGAGTTGGGACTGTTTTGCCTGGAGAAGAGAAGGCTGCGTGGTGACCTCATAGCAGCCTTTCAGTATCTGAAGGGGGCCTATAGGGATGCTGGGGAGGGGCTCTTCATTAGGGACTGTAGTGACAGCACAAGGGGTAACGGGTTCAAACTTAAACAGGGGAAGTTTAGATTGGATAGAAGGAAGAAATTCTTTCCTGTGAGGGTGATGAGATGCTGGAATGGGATGCCCAAGGGAGTTCTGAGTGCTCCATCCCTGCCAGTATTCAAGGCCAGGTTGAATGAAGCCTTGGATGACATGGTTTAGTGTGGGGTGTCCCTGCTTATGGCAGGGGGTTGGAAGTAGATGATCTTAAGGTCCTTTCCAACCCTAACTATTCTATGATTCTATTCTATGGTTCTAAAGGATAATGATAATGCTACTGGAAAATATTTATTCCCTTTTAAAGTGAATACTGACTTTTCAAACATAACGTTTTAATTTTTCTTTTACCATAAAATGAAATTGGCTTTGATAAGTTATAAATAAAACATAGCTATTTAATATTCCTGAATATGTAGGTAAACGTAAGTAGATCTATAAAATCAAAGAATGCTGGTAAACTGAATGCTGCTAAGCTCACCTTTTTACACTGACAAATGACTTTCATGATTTATCATAAAAAATATTATAAAGAAAAATAAACTCCAGTATATGTAATTTAAGAGCATTATGCTATAATTCTGATATTCTCTCAATCTTTTTTGGATGCATTGTACAGCTTAAAGCTGACATGTTCAAAATCCTTTTTCATGATATTCAAAATACCTATCATGTACACTGTAGGCCTAAAAAGCTGACCTAAAAGAAAATTCCCTAATGTGTTAGCTACATTAGGCTTAATATTAATATATTACAAAGGAAAGGAAGACAGCTGTAGGCATTTTAGTTTGAGGGCATCATTTAAGCTTGCATCCAAAAGCTGTGCTCAGAGTCTGAAGCTTCATCCCTGTAGTGGATTTAGAATTTGTTATAAAATGCTAGGGTAGTGTTGGATCCTTAGCGATACAGCTCTAGCACTTTGGACTAAATGAGAACTGTAATTAGGATGCCTTAAGGAAAGGAGAAACAGAGAATAGTAGCACACCTCATCAGTGAACAAGTTTCCACTCACCCACAGTTATTCTGAACTGCTGTTTTATTCTGCTCAACCTCTCTTTCCCCACTGGAAGATTTCCTCAACTGTTGCTTTGCAGAGAGACAAGGACTGGCATATGGCTTTTTCCAGCATCTCTCTGACTCTGTCCTACTACTGTACACTTATGGAAAGAGGTGAAAGAAGCCCATGTGCTGCTTTTCTTTCTTCATACACTCTGAATCAGTCTGAGCCTGCAAATAAGATGACTTTTGATTGTTTGAGCAATCACAGAATCAGAGAATCCTAAGGGTTGGAAGAGACCTCGAAAGATCATCCAGTCCAATCCCACTGTGAGAGCAGGGTAACCTAAATTACATCACACAGGAACTCCTCCAGCCGGGCCTTGAATATCTCCACAACCCCTCTGGGCAACCTCTTCTAGTGCTCTGTCACTCTCACAGTAAAGAAGTTCCTCCTGATGTTCATATGGAACCTCCTATGCTCCAGTGTACACCCATTGCCCCTTGTTCTATCACTGGANACAACCCCTCTGGGCAACCTCTTCTAGTGCTCTGTCACTCTCACAGTAAAGAAGTTCCTCCTGATGTTCATATGGAACCTCCTATGCTCCAGTGTACACCCATTGCCCCTTGTTCTATCACTGGACATCACTGAAAAGAACCGAGCTCCATCATCCCGACACTCACCCTTTACATATTTGTAAACATTGATGAGCTCACCCCTCAGTCTCCTCTTCTCCAAGCTAAAGAGACCCAACTCCCTCAGCCTCTCCTCATAAGGGAGATGTTCCACTCCCTCAATCATCTTTGTGGCTCTGCACTGGACTCTTTCAAGCAATTCCAAGTCCTTCTGGAACTGAGGGGCCCAGAACTGGACACAATATTCCAGATGCAGCATCACCAAAGCAGAGTAGAGGGGGAGGAGAACCTCTCTTGACCTACTAACCACACCCTTTCTAA
>NDXB01022265.1:11141-26827 GCA_002631895.1 Agapornis roseicollis
AAAAAGAAAAAAAAAAAAAAAAAGAAGAGTTGGGGAAAAGTAGCTACATGCCCTTAAAATTAAAATAATTGCAAAAGTATAATCATGCTTAATGGAAGGTTTTCAGACAGTTCTTAAAAGAAATTACATCTGATCACACTCTTCTAAGAGCTCCTGTGAAACTTGTTTAAAGCTGAGAAAACTGATTTCCAAAGTAAGCTCACTGATAAAAGAGTTGGTGTCACAAATGAGAACAAAACTCAGAGTGTGAGGCTCTATTGCCTTGCAGTTGCCAAGTGAGTACAAAAGGCGGATGAAACACTGCAGCTCAGGCTAGTATCAATTCACAATCTCTTTGCACAGGATTTTGTTATTTTATTGGGTTAAAGGCATCAGAATATCCGCTTTTCTCTTTCTCTCAGAGTTTTCATTCTTTGTTTTGTGAAGGTTTTTATTTTCAGCCCTGAGTGCAAAGACCAGATAAGGATTTCCTTTAATTTTTTTTCTGGGATTGCTTTCATCTGACACAATATTGGTTCCAATTTATGATTTCCTTGGCAAAGAACCGTGCCACAACGTTTCTGCCTTTCCAATATTCCACCTTCTCAAGGAACGCTTTGTATCCTGATTCTCAAAAGAGGGGATATGACTTCAATGTTATCTTTATATGTCTGAAGTTGACAGCATCAGAAGATCCCAAATTTGGATAAACAGACATTTGGAAAATACAACTCCGAGTAATTTTTTTTACCTCAAATGCACTGCTAAATAGAAGAAAAGCAATTTTTTAGCTCTTGAGAAATATGTAAATTGCCTACTTGGTCTGACTACATTTTAGAGATATTTAGATAATCTGAGGCTTGGTGTTGATATGCACTTTCAATTCTGCTCTATACTTATGCTTGCAAAGACTTTCATAATGTTTAATCATAATTTTATATGTAAGGTAGAATTATACTATCAATACTATCACAGTTGCAATTAATACTGACTTGAATTTTCAAAGTGTCTGGAAATAATAATTCTGTACCAGACTGTCATCATATTCTAGTAAAAATAAAAATAAATTTCTATTTGCAAGAACTATAACTATTCATTTGATGATATTAATTTGAAAATGATAAAAACCTGATGTGAAAAAAAAAAATCAAAATTAGTGTTTCCTGATATTGACTAACAATTCAAATGTGAGATGGCAACTTAATGGTATACTTGAGTAAAATAGTTTGGATCCCTGAAACAGGAAATAAGATTTTAGTCTCTTATCCTGAAGTATCATTCTTTCACATTCATCATCTGGTATTCAAGTTTCTAGCTTCAGGGTCACCCATTTAAAAAGAAGGCCTTCCTCACCTACTTTCTGATAGCCAAATGTTTAAATTTGAAAGAGATGACTAGAAGCAGTATTATACCAATCATATGCTAGTTTCTTTTCCTACTTTCTTTTCTTGCTTTCTAGGGTGTAAATTCCTCCAAGATTTTCCTTTGCCACACTGTTCAGAAAGTAATATACTTATGAATAGTATGTGTGTTTTTTATGCAAGGAGAAAGTGTGACTACAAAGAGGAAAGTGGGGGTGCAATTTTTTATAGATTTAATAAATAACAGCTTAATAAAGTAAGATTTTTCCTGCAATTTTAGTGTCTGTTTCAGAGGCAAGCAGACCTGGATTTAATGTATATGAAACAAAGTTCTGTGGGAGTTCTGCCAGCATCAATGTGTGTAAGCTGTCAATGTTCTCAGAGTTAAGAAAAACAAATCAGTATAATAAATCAACAAACAGTCATTGGTGAATGATGACAGTGACTAATGTGTGGATATTTTGATTAATAGGATCTCAGTTTATATACACATGCTCTTACACACACTCATGCACTTTTCTGGTATGAGAAATATTTTCCTATCTTTGCTTTCAGCCTAAACCATTGTGTGTATGTTGTACAGTCATCTATTTTTATGCTCTTGTCTATGACGTTCATTATGAATATGGGTAATAAAGAGAGGACTCCTTGTTTTAAGGTAAGAGTTGATGAGGTGTTTTAGCTGTTCCTGATTGCATCCATCATGCAGATGAAGATGTCTGTTACGAATGCAGATAATCAAATCTTACAGTCAGAAATCTAAATGGTTTGAATACATAGAGGGTAGGCAACTGTTTTCAAGAAGTGCTTTTTTTAATAGCTGGGACTTGTAAAAAAATATGATGGCAAGTGTATGATCAGATAATCTAATACTTTTGGTGAATAGTGATGTTCATTGAAGGTTAAGTTAAACAGCTAAAGCAGATATTGTATTTTCTGCAAGGAAGATGACTGTAAGGAACTATGAAGTGTAGACTGTTTTCAACAAAAGATGGTCTACTTTTGAGATATTATTGTAGTTTAACTTAGCAGGCAGCTAAACACTACACAGCCATTTGCTCACTCCCCCTACCCATTGGGATGGGGTAAAGAATTGGGAAAAAAAGATAAAAATCCTGGGCTGAGATAAAGACAATTCGATGTGACAGAAAAGGAAGGGAAAATAACATTAATAATCATTGTGTTAAAAGAATAAGAATATAGAAAACAAGTGGTGCACAATGCAATTGCTCAACCACTAACCAATGTCCTGCCAACTCTGAAGCAGCAGCCACTGACCAAGTTTTCCCTGAGTTTCTATATACTGAGCATAACATCATATGGTATGGCATATCCTTCTGACCAGTTGGGATCAGCTATCCTGTCTGTGTCCCCTCCCAGCTTCTCATGTCCCCAGGCTCCTTGCTGGCAGGGGAGTAAAAGAAGATGAAAAGCCTTCAGTTTAGTGTAAACACTGTTTAGCAGCAACCAAAGCATCAGTTTGTTACCAACATTCTCATTCTAAATCCAAAATGCAGCACTGTACCAGCTACCAGGACAGATATGTAGAACTCATGGGTGATAAGAATACTGCTATTGTATACTGGAAGGATTCTGTAAGGTCTCCCCTGAGCCTTTTCTTCTCCAGGCTGAACAAGCCCAACTCTCTCAGCCTAGGAGAGGTGCTCCAAGTCCTCTGAGAATCCCTGTAGCCCTTCTCTGGACATCAAATCCATGCCTCTCCAGTTTAGAGGCAATGATACCATGCAGGACAGTGTTGAATGTTTTGCATAAGTCCAGGTAGATGATATCAGTTGCTCTTCTCTTATCTACTAGTGCCATGGCCCAATCATAGAAGGCCACCGCATTTTTCAGGCACAGTTTTTCCTTAGTGAAACCATGTTGGCTGTCACAAGTCACCCCATTATTGCCATGTGCCTTAGCATAGTTTTGAGGAGGAGCTGTTCCATGAGCTTGCAGGCACTGAGGTGACACTGGCAGGCCTGTAGTTCCCTGGGTCTTCCTTTTTTTGCTTTTTTAAAACTGGGGGTTATATTTCCCCTTTTCCAGTCAGTAGGAACTTTAGCAGATTTCCACGACTTCTCAATTATGATGGATAACTGCTTGGCAACTTCATCCACCAGTTCTCTCAGGACCTGCAGAGGCATCTCTTTAGGTCCCATGGACTTGTGCACCTTCAGGTTTCTTAGATGGTTGTGAATCAGATTTCCTACATCAGGTGGTTCTTCATTCTCCTAGTCCCTGCCTTTGCCTTCTGCAATTTTTGCAGTGTGGCTGGAACACTTTGACACATACCAAACAAGTGCTGTCACTTGTTTGGTATGAAAAACATCACAAAGCTAGACTCAGATGGATGACCTGCAGTTCACAGTGCAACACTGCAACAGCGATACAATCAGTAGCCTATAGAGTCAGATGTGAATTCAGTCAAACAATCATTCAGGTCTTTGCAGGCAAAGCACTTCTCAAGCAAATGCGTGATGGATACCACAAATTATTGAAATATTTGGGAAGAAGGCAAACAGTAAGTAGAGTCATAAAATGGACAGTTTGGCTTATTCTGGTGTAACTCATCTAGACTGCTCTTCTTCTCACTGTGAAGATAATAATCTGCTGAATGGAGATTTAATAGCAGATGGAAGAATGGAAAAGGCTGAAAGACCTCTGATGCTCTCTATTTGGGAATGAACAATAAAATTTTTTGTGTGTGTCTTTCGCTACTCTTTTTTGTTCATTTGACTGAAACAGCTAGGAAGGTCAATGTGGCTTATTTACCTTCCCTGTTTGAAACAAAGCTATGGTTTAGGAGTATGACTATAATTCATTAAATGAACAAAACTGCTATGTTGTGCCTGACTATTCATGCTTCTGAGTTTCTCTATTTTCAGTTGAACTGGTTTCCTGTCTAATATAAAACTTTTTTTCTCATAAGGCTTGATGGCTTTTCTCAGAGAAAGTCTGAATTCATGGCTTACCTCATAGATAGAAAAGGATGATGTGATTTGGTTTGATCACAGAACTTGTTTGGGATCATATCAGAGAAGCTGAAACTTTGCTGTATGTTAAGGAAGATACACAGACGTTCCACGTGGGATCATTATCTGTTGAGTGAGAAACAGGCTGGATTTCTTTCTGTTTGTCTCACTGAGCTGCATAAAGTGCTATTTATGTCATGCCATAATTTTGTTGTCATGGCATAGCTCCACTAATAGCCTGGTGGTTCCTCCTGAACTTCTTGCTTTCTCTGTGTTTATTAGGAAATTAACATTTTTTTCTCTGTAAACAGCTGTCAGGCTGCAAGTTACAGAGCCTGCAGCCTCCTCATGAGGAATAGACTTTTCTCCTGCAAGAAAGGACATGTTTGATTCATGCTGGCATGTGGGAGAGCCTGGCAAATACAATGTCAGTGCATTTAGATGCAGATGGTTTCTGGTAGCTCATTAACAATATCAATTTGTTAGTGTAAAAATAACTGTGATTTTGTGCATTTCCTTTCTGTGGTGATTAGGCTCATCCTAATCTACAGCTACAGCTCACTAGATTTTGCTGTATTCATAGCTCCCAATCACATAGAGTCTGTTTACTTAATTCACACCAGTTTGCATGAGAGCGACAGGCAGTGTTATGTTGTCAGGGCTTGCAGGTCACAAGAACTGTGCTGAATCTTAAGTTACAGGCTGTTCATACTCCTTACTCCTACCTGAGAAAGAAAAACTCCCTGCTGTACTTAAGGTGCCTTCAGAAATTCATTTTGCAGAAATCACATTTGCTTCAGACAAGATTTGTAGATGCTAGGATTAAAGATTGAACATGAGTGAAAACCAGCACATGGCAAGCTTCAGATCAGTCCCAAACAAAAAGCCACTGTAGAATCAGAAGGTCACAATAAAATTGAAGCCATTTACCAGAAGAATGCAGCACAACATAATTTTCAATCATGCTCAGTGCTGCAAAATCAGAGAATAAAAACAAAACTAAAAGTTGCACCTTAAATCCCATAAAATACTTCATCTACTTCAGATCAGAAAACAGTACTGTGGATTTCTAACAAATAAATTCTACTGAAACAGAAATACAACAGTCAAATCTCATTATGCTAGGGAACAGAATGAAAGTAGCAAATAACCAAGTAGCAGCCTGAGGCTATCTTTCTCAGGATAAAGAAAAATAAGCTGATTTATGTTGTGGAAAGCCCAGTATTTTTCTTCTTTTAAACTTCCCTAATTGAACTTCTTAGTCTTGACTTGAGGCTTGTGGAAAAAAAAAAATTAAAAATATGCCTCCTCCTTTAGTTTAGAAAGATTGCAAAATCCAGGATAACTTTATTCCAAAATTATACTGAAGATGGCACAATAGTCACATGTTGCTGTATGGTTTGCTTAAGAGAGAGCTTTTGCTAAAATATGAATCCTGTGGAGGAGCTCTTTAAAAAATAGAAGCAAAAGAGAAATTTAAACCTTTTAAAGCACAGCCTATCAATAAAACTATTTTACAAGTGGAACACAGGCTGTTAATTTCATGCTGCCTAAAAGATTAATATAAACAGGTGGGCAGACGGGGACCCATCATGTTCAGGTGTTATTGGCAAGAATCTGTTTAATTTGTGTGTTTATCTATACATTTCCTTTGGAATTGTAAAACAATTGATGACCTCATCTGTTATCTCCAGCATAATGTATAATCTACATCTAAATGCCAATTTTTATGATGCCCATTTGGACTTTGGCAGAGACAAGATTACTTGCAAGAGAGACAATATTATTTTATTAAAACAGAAGAAATATTATGGGACATCTATATTAAAAAAGAAAATACTGAGTGTCAAGTTGTATTAGTGAATGAATAAATCTGCATTATAGATGAATTAACCATAAATACACTCTCCCTCTCCACAGTACTCTTAGGCACCCTGATGTTTATAAAACATGAGAGTGATTTCACAGATATATTATAGCTAAGGGAGATTCAATTTGCTATATGCAACTACATATGCTATCCTTGGATCTTCAAAACATGCCTAATAAAGGTCCTGTGCTGGAAGCTCATAAGGAATCAAAGTTGTCCCTATGGTAAGAGGGAAGAGTCTTTTTGTCCTCAGGATTGCTACCTGAAAGATAGAGAAAAAAAGAGGGTAGGACTAAATAAGTTGCTCTACTGTGGTTAAAGGTTATTAGTGGAGATGCACAGGAGCCTTTACCAACACTTTTGCTATTTTATATGTCCATAAACAATGAAAAAAAGGAGAAGGAAGCAAGCTGACAAAATTTACTGGCAAGAGTACAATATGTAAGACAATAAAAATGAAAGGCAGTGCCAGCAAGCTGCAGAGAAAGCTGTAAGAGAATACACTTAATCCTGTATTAAGTGACTGAACAGTACAAGGATCGTTGAAGTCCAATATGGGTAATTACATGCAATGTGATTTGCATGGGGAAAACCAATTGTAACTGTATGTGCACAATAATGTTGGGTTTTACAGTAGCTGTTACCACTCAGAAAGAAATATAGGCAGTATTTCCAGTAATGTACTAATATTGCAACACACTGATTTTTACCATCATCTTCATTAGAAGCTGGTAACAAGCAAAATTAGGACCACATACACAAAGGAAAAAGGCACCTGAAGAAGAGGGACCAGGGACCATCCTGGTGACAAGCCTGACATGTATGAAGCATTTTCTCAGCTGCCATCCACTGTGACAGTTGTATGAATTCCTGGGAGTGGAAGTCATCTAAATTCAGTAATACAAATATCAAATGTCTAGTTTAAATATTTTTATTTTGTCTCATTTTATAGCTAGTGCAGACAGCCATGCTCTTCCACAGAGTGATTCATTCCATCCTGGACAGATGCCTAAAACAGATGAAATAAAATCTCCCCACAGACTGTATAGAGAACCTAGACATACTGTAATTTACTGCTGCAATGAGTGTCTAACACTTATGCAGCTACAAATGAAATTAATCTCACTCAGGTGTCTAAGTTCCCTCTGATAGTTTTCAGACACCTAGGCTCAGAGCTGCCCAGAGGCAACTCAGTCAATTTATAGTGGAGATCCATAAACGCTTCTTTCTCCCTCCTGTCTACCTTTCTCTGTGCTAAAATCTACTCTCTCTCTGTGTACGGCAATCTCTCACAGCTGATTGGGATTGTGTTATTTGCCAGGTTAGTGAAATGATTCCAGTCAAAACCACCACCTTTGGGGTAGTTGTTCTTCTTCTCCTTTTTCTTCTTCCTCTTCTTCTGGTGTGGTGATGATTTAATTGACTATTATATAGCAGTATGGCCTCACATAATGTTGCCCCAAACATGAGGATGTGTGAATGTGGGAGAGAATGGGGATGGGCAGAAGAGAGCATGGAAACTTCTCTGTTTCGTTTCCTCTCTGAAGCCAGTGCCTTTCTGGTGCTTTATCCCAAACAGGGCATTCTCACTGGAGTCTCTTTTAATATCCCCTCTAGGAGCTTTTTCTCTTTGTGTAAATATTCATGGAAGCACTGACTGAAATGCAGGTTTCTCAGGAGAAGGTAGTACCCACAAGACTCTCAAATCCTTCTCAATCTGCAGGGTTATATATTTATTTTTATATTCTAAATACAGTGAAACAGCTTCAGAAGGAGAGGTTGAGGAATCTCATTTACAGGACATCTTGTCTCAGAAAAAGGAAAATGTGGATATTTGGTTTCATCCGTGTCAGTGATGACCTTGCCCATTGCAAGAAGATTGGACAAGATGACCCTTAAGGGTGCCTTCCAACCCAAACGGTTCTATGTTTCGATTTCAATGTATGTCTTCTATAGCATATATGAATGCCGTAACCTTCAGGCGCTGAATGGCAGTGCCTTTATTGCTCTTGTAAATTTTTGGAAGAGCATTTGATCCAAGAAGGATTCCTGACTGTGGAAGGGAAATGGGAGAAAAGAGTTTATCCCACTAGATTTATTTCTTTTTAGAACTTGTCCTCCTTTCCCAGCTCCCCAGCATTTCCTGTGAGCTGGCATAAGTAGCTCTTTATATTTTTCTCAGTCAGAGTGCATGGCTGAGGACTGTGAACTCTCCCAGGCAGTAAGTGGCAGAGAAACAGTCACCATATTTCAGTCAGGTGACCAGAGCTGCAGGTGATATGCCACTCCAAGTAGAAGAAACCTGCATCAGTTTATACAACTGTGGGACATTATACAATCTGGGGGCAGGCTTTGCAGAGGTGCTGTTCCCTGGTGGCTGTGGGTGTAGTGACCTTCTATATTTCTTTTCTACTGTCCACTTTGCACAGTTCTGTAGGCCAGATTTCTCCTTGACTAGGATTTTAAGGGCTTTGGGAGTTTTACCACAGTTTTTGGATATAAACATGGACATACGAACAGCATAGCTCAGCCAAGGGCAAAGGGTGAGGGTTTTGCCAAAAAAAGCTCCCAAGCAAAGGAGGGAGGGCTAGGCTCCTGTTTGTTTCCAACAAAATCTTGATAAATTTTACCTTTTCTGCTCTATTATAAGGATTTTACCATCTCCACATTATTCTGTCCCATTGCCATGGTTTCTTCTGTCCCTCTGAAGGTGACAGGAGCAAAGTTGTCTGCTTTCCATAGGGATTAAATATGACTGCCCATATGGATGCACAGGGTGCTCCAGCTGTGTGTGGGGTGTGATTTCCAGCTGTGGGGTGCTAGTAAAGAGCTGGGGGTGGCAATTTCTCAAACTGATCCGTCTACATTCACAACATATGTCTATGCCCTAAGGATTTTCAGTAAACTAACTGTATTATTCTCAGTATTTAGAGCAATTCCTCATTTCAAATGTAAAAAGTAAAAGCCAATACTGCAGATTCTGAGGTAACTTAATCTTACTGTAAGGAAGACTGCCAAGTATTTAAGGACAACAGCTGTGGCTACTCCTGCTTGAAAGAATTTCTATTACCAGCTGAGAAAAGAGAAAACAAAATATTACAAAAAATGATACAGATCTATAGCATGCTTCCTGAATCCACTTAAACTCTGCCACTCAATTTTCCCAATCAACCAATCAATTGTGCTGTTAAGATTTTTAAAATATAAACTGGGTGCAGTGTAAGTCTGCTAGAAATGGAGCTTTTCTGAAAGTTTTCTTGAGAATTACTCTGTATTAATACAAAAACTTTTGCATTAATGGATTTGATATGAATATTCAGTATTATGCCTCTATAGGCTGATCTGGTGGCATGTTCCTTTTGGGATATATTTCCTCTGGGGGGAAAAATCATATACAGAATTTAATTGTAGTATAATGCATGTATCAGTCTGTCTCTTACAGTAATTGTATGTAGGATCCTGTGAAACTAATATCCTGCTACTAAGATATAAATAGCAAGTTCTAGTCAGCTGTGGAAACTGATTTGGTAGAAGGCAGTGCTGTTCTGCACACCTGTGAATGCACAAGATTCAGGGCTTCAGAGGATGAAAACAGCAGCATGCAAATGTATAAGGCATTTGGTAGTGGCACTTCTGCCATGATGAGATTGCTTATGGCATGTAGGGCAACTAGTAATGCTAAGTATCTGTGAAATAAGGCCCCTGATTTAGGGTCCTAAATATAGCTTTCGTGATTTGCTTCAGGCTCTTAAATTTGACTATTTTGACTTAGCTGCTCACAGAACCATGCTTTATAATTTCTGGTGCAATGTTCAGCCAATTTATAAGAGTTCATGCAAAAAGAGTTATTTTGGAAATTCTGATAGACCCCAAACTGTTATCCACATGCACTGTATAATAGATAATGGTATTATCAAGAATTCTCAAGAGAAATCATGGTTACTTTGCCTGCTTTCACTGTTTGAAGCTTTTCATGCACTTAAGAAAAATACTACTTATGACTGCAGAAAACTCTGTCTCAAAAGAACCAGTTGTAATGATTTTACATGTTCTTTTGGTATATGATAAAATGGATTTGTTTGATAGTTTGAGCACAGTAATATTCAAAAGGATTTAACAACCTGTGTTTTCAAAATACCATCTTTTGCTGGTTCTTTTATTGTTTCAAAATATTTTTGAAATGGAACAGTAATAATAATAATAATTCTTGTCTATGATTCCTTTCAATTTTGAATCTCAGAGTATAGGCATTAATAAATTAAGCCTCACAGGAACTCTGTAATTTAAGAGTATTTTTATCCACGTTTGACAGATGGAGAAACAGAGGTACTGAGAATTATAGATGCATTTGCAAAGGTGTGATTAGGCTGTAGAGAAGAGAATACGAATACAATATTTAGGGTACTCCAGAACTATGGAGAGTTTTCAAGAATAGCAGGTATGTTCTTTCAAAAATGTGGTCATCCTAAGGGTGTGTAGGCTGATGGCCTGAGCTGGTAAGTCAGCATGGTATGGCACTGCTCTTTCAAATGTATTGATTGGACCCTGTGCTGGTTAAAGGATTTCGCTGCTGCTGCTCTTTCCCTGTTATAGATCAGCATTCTGAAACCCTGCTCGACAGCAGACTGATAGTTCAATACTCCACTATAAAGAAGTCCCCATACTTGAATTCGTGTAAAGTGACACTTTTCAAGATTATGAATTGTTCACACAGTGCCAATAACACTGCAAACATGCGTAGAGCAAATGACAGTTGCTCATGTGTTTTTGCATGTAGTTAGTGATTGTAATAGAAAATGAGATGTCCTGACCCAATTTTTTGGGATACCAGTTCTGGAGATGGGAGCTGCTCCTGGTTTATGTAAGGCAACATATGCATGAGAGGTGACAACTTCAGCAACACTCATGTACAACTGAACAGCATCTTGTGTGCTACTGAAGATGTGCACATTGCAGACTGAGATCACCTGATCTGCTAAAGGTTGCTTTTGGCCCTGCTTATGGAAGTGAGCAGTGACAGCTCTGATGCCCTGCAGGTTTCCTGGGCCTGTACAGATTTGCAGTGTGTCCTAATGGACAGAGGTTCTGCTCGGCTTTATATTCCATATCTGTGCAAGCTCACGGAGATTTGGAAATTATTTGGGAGAGATGAGCCAATCAACATTAGGCCAGCATTAAATATTATGGTGGCTTCCTTCTAAAAGTCCTGATATCAGTCCTTTGGCTCCTGATTCTTGCAGATCAGAAGCCAAATAACTTTTTCTGCCACCAGAGACACACTCCTTGGCTGTCTGCAGATGAAAGGAAAACATTCTATTCTTTTTATTTGTTCTTTTTCAGTACAGAACTAGGACACTTTTAAAAACCTCAAATAGTAGAACCTGTGTCATAAACAAATTGCTTGAATGGCTCTTTAGTCTTTGATTAATTAACATCTAGCTGAAGTAGACAGAAATGGTGGAATCCACAGTGCTTGTCACTCAGTGTTTCTATTATTCTTCAAGTTTGGACCTCTTATTTTAATGCATCTGTAGAAACAAATAAGTTTTAGTGTATTAGAAAGCCAGAAGTCTTTTCTGCAATTGTTCTGTGAATGAATAAATACATCTTTAAAAAAAAATCACTTTAAATGATTTACATTTACTTGAATATTCATTTTGTTCTTAAGTTAAGGGTTCATTCCAATAAGCAGAGGAAAACTAAATTTCCACCTATGCTTTACATGCAAGTTTCAATCATAACAGGAAGACTTCTTTATAATGTAATATGCTAGTCAATTATGAATGTTTGTTGACAAAAATATTTATAAGATACCAGAGATTGTTCATGTTCTTATTAGACATATTTTGCTCATGTTTGCTGTTTAGTGTCTTTTAGTCTATGTTCTGACATTGGGAATTAACAATTTATTGGAAAAAAGGTGACTAAATCTCACTGGTTGAATTAATCTTGAAACAACTGTTGTAGCATTTCCTAAAGATATAAATAAAAACAGAAATTTGAGCATATGTTTGAAAAAGGTGATCTAATATTATTTTTATATATAAAATCATGTGAGTTTATTTTAAATCTCACAGAATGTTTTTTTCCCTACAATGTTCAGACTGTAAGATGAATTGAGACATCTGATTTTCTGCTGAAGTTCCTGCTTTGCACTGAGTATATGTTTGCACCCAGTGAGTTTGTGAAAGGTATCAACCTGAAGCATCTTGGAGTGACAGGAAAAGATGTAGATGATAGAAAGTAAAGCAATTTTTTATATCCAGTACCTCAGTACTCAGTTGTGAGGTATCAGGGCTGTGACTTACAGCGATCTCAGTTCTGTTGACTGGGGCTTTGTTGGGTAAGCTACTGCAGCAAGGACAGTAGGGCAGACAACCTCTTCCCCCAGAGTCCTGGAGTGATTCTTTCTTCCCTCTTCATTTTCCACATCCAAGGCTTTAAAGCAGCAAATACAAACTGGTTGCCCTAGCTTTATGCTTTTCAAGGGCTCCCTGCTCTGAGAAACTCTTAGCTGCTTGCTTAAAGTGTTGTTAAGTGTCCATTGTGGAAGTTAAAATACATTTAATTAAGCCTGAGGCTCTTGCCCATTGTTTTTATTTAAAAAATATTTAGGCTATTGATTAGCTAGATTGGCTCTTCTCCATTTCCTTATTCAGAAGACCCCTGTGTGGGGGAGATTTACTCTTAAATATGTTCTGTAAATAGAAAAAAAGACACATAGAAATATGTCACAAGCAGGCTTATAAGGAATGCAAACAATATGAAAGTTAAACCCTGTGACATTTTCAAGGCAATATGCTGGACTAAATTTCCTTGCAATTAAGTGAGAAATTAAGATTTAGGCCCATTTTACTATGTCCAAAGAATGGAGTTACAGAACTGTCATTTCCAATTCTTTTTTCCCTTTGCTTTTCTGCACTGTCTGGTGATGGATGTATAAAGACAATGAGCTATTAGTCACCTTCTTCCGGTGCTTTTCCCTTGTCATTAACATCCTACGGTTGAGAGGAAGCTCTTTTCATTGTTTGTCTTTTTAGTGTTTGAATGAAACCAAATTGCAACGCTTTCAAGTGAGTTTATGAAAACTGCTTTGATGTCAGTGAAGGACAAGTTTCTCTTTTCTGCTTTTGACAGTTGGTCATGTCCTCTTACCTTGAGTCTCTTGAAAGGGTTATCCACTGCTAGGACTGCATCCTCCTTGAGTGTTCTTAATTTTTTCAGGTTTCTCACTATCCTTGAACTTACAACTTTAATTATCTTTTACATTTTAATTTGCCTTTTTTCCTATCAGTCCTAGTGGCTCTTGCACTACAAAACCTGGCAGTGGCTAACAAACTCTTTTTCTAAATCTCAAGGTATTTTCTTCCAGCCCACCAGATATTTCAGCTTGTCACTCCTTGCTTTTCTTTAAGAGTTTCCCTGTTTTTCCTATTTACTAGCATATTTACAGTACCACCATATTCCCTGACAACTGAAGCCATACCTTGTGTCATTTCCAACTCATTTATCTTTGCTGTTCATCCTTCACATCTAGGCTATCTACAAATTCTTTCTATCTGGAGTAGTGCTGAAGATTCAATCATTTATCTTTGCTGAGGCACCTAAAATTTTCCTGAGCCTCTTCAATTTTCTTCCTGGCTGCGATCTTTTTGGCAACTCTCATTCCACATTATCTCATCCTTTCACTAGTCCTCCCTAGCGCTACATTCAGATATCTGTTGATTGAACTTAGCCAATTTCAGCTCTTATTTTTGCTATTTTAATGGCCTTTTTTTGTTTAATTTTTTTTCTTTGTTAAGAATTTAGGAAATTAGGTCCCTGTTCACTTGACTTTGCACTCCACAGCCCTTTTCCACTCTACCAGCAGTGCTTGCATCTTTCATTTCCTTTAGTACATTTTTAGTGTTTCCTAATAGTCCATTGGTTTGGAACATTCTTCTTTATCTCAACTCTAAGGTGTCTAGCGGTTTACTTCAAATTTCTGCATAAGGTGTTAAATACCTAAAAACTAATTTCACATAATCTACAGTCCCATCAAAGCCATCAGATAATAGCCTCTGGTAAAGAAACTGCATCAGTCAAACACCATCCTTATTCTATCAGTAATTCATGGTTATGGCATACCCAAAACCAGTGTTAAAATTCTCTGGGAAAGAGCTTCTAATTTTTGTTTCAGAAATAAAATAGGTACACCTATGTATGAAGATCTGTTCAGAACAATTAATGAACAGAAAAAACCAGGTAAATTATTTTGAGGTTCTATATAAGTGTATTCCCTTATTGTAAAATACCATTTGTTTGGTTACAAACTCTATCTTTTCCTTAAATACAATGCATAAAACGAAATGCAAATCTCTTCTTGGTTACTCAGAGCATGCCAGTGTTTGACTTGGCATACAGTGCTTTTTCTGTGGATCTTTCATGATCACAGTCATAGAGTGTCAGGTAGTGTGTATTTTTGGTAAAAAGCAGATATGGTTAATTTTGTTCACTAATGAGCAAATTAAGAGGTTCAGATCCTCTTTAACTCATCTCATATTCCCTGTATTCTTGAACACAGCAGAGACTAAGCTTTAACACTTTGCTCAGAGAAAAGAATCTTTATGCTCATTGCTAATGTGCTTAACACTATGGCAGGTTTGGACAAGCACATGTCAATAACTTTCTTTTAAAGAACAACAGGTATTTAGAGAGCAGGATAGGTGAGGAGAATAATTTTCACATGCATCCTTGAACACAACTATGGCTGATTGCAGCATATATTTGTGTGTTTTATCCTAGAAGAAAATACTGTGTGAAAATAAACGCATCCCCTTAGCACTAGAGGTCACTAAACACAACAAATTGAAAGCATCAGTAAACTGTGGTCTCTTTATTTTTTATCTTTTTTTTAACTGAATGCTTCATTACATGACTACAGTTAAACCCCTCAAGAGACAGCAGTAGGTGAGAAGCCATCTGCTTCTGTGTATAAATGGGGAAGGTGGCGACAGTGCAACTGCTCAGCTGAGACCATCCCTCATGATGCAGAAGTCTGTGCCTCACTGATGAGTGATAAGTAGAAGAAGGAAAAGGATACATTGCTTTATTTCACTTTTGTTCCAGCTTGCCTTTGTAATCCAGGCATGATAATAGGAAATTAGCTAGGTTTTCAGACAAGTAGATGATTATGCCCTTGTGAGAGAAGATTACTTCAAAACTTCAATTCCTTTAAGGAAGCCAGGCTTTAACTCGGAGTTTAAGTAATAGATTAAATTGCAGAGGAAAGGCTAGATATTAATGCATATTGATGGCTTGAAGCTTTCAGAGACATTCTGTCTTTGATGGGAAATTTTTCACAAGATGTATCAGTAAAAAAAAAAAAAAAAAAAAAAAAATATCTCAGCTAACAAAAGGAAACCTGTGTGGTGAAACTGCAAGATGGGAAGGATATTGACCTTCTGCTCCCCCAGATTGAAAGAAGATGGGGTTTGGATCTACCATGGCTGTCTACACATG
>NDXB01022265.1:39189-59719 GCA_002631895.1 Agapornis roseicollis
ACTTTTCTGGAAAAAAAAAAAAAAATAAAAATCCAACCTTTACTTTAAGACTCCCAGAAAGGTGTTCAAATTGTGCAAATTTGCTCCCATAAGTAGGAAATGAATAATAATCAAATTTTGCTTTTTGTTTCTTATATTTAAAGAGATGCATCCAAGGTACAATTTGTTTCAGAATACAAGTTAGCTGAATGGTAATCCTGCTGAAATTTTACTATTTTACAAGTGTGATCTAAGGCTAATTTGTATCTGCATATAAAATGAAGACAATTAAAAAAGGAGGGTGGAAGGAGGATCTGAGGTAGCCTCTCTCATATTATTCTTGATTAACTTGGATAACTCTTAAGGACTAATTATTTTCTTTACTAGGACATTTGAGGTAGCATTTGACCCTTCTGGGTATATTCAGTTGTGCTTTATTTCTGCTTAAAACTGACTAGTTATTGCAGAGGTTTATGTACTTCTTGTTTATTGTAATGTAAAGTGTTTTCTCTCAGGACAGTGATATTTGAACTATGCTATAGTGATATTTTTGCAACAACTTCGCTGGAATTCAACCAGAAGAATTATTATTAACTAAATTGTTGTCAACAGTCAAAAGCCTATAACACACATGCAAATGCTATTACTAAAAATTTTCTGAGTTACCATTATGTAGAAGATGAACTACAACTGCTACTAATATCTGATTTACTATAGGCTGCTTTAGCTCAATAAGAGACTGCTCCAGCACTGATGGTCTCCCAGGCTTAGGAGCTTTCCCTGTTTCTTGACCTGATTTTTTTTGTGTGTGTATTCCAGCATGCCTTCTTTATTTTTTTTTTCAGACAGAAATGAATGGACTGCTCTGTTCTCAGACATATGCCATTGCAGGGTGTAGCTTTTGTACATGAAATGTGCATTTGGCCAGACACACACACTTGAGCTTCTGCTTCACTGGTGTGAAACAAGCTCTTGTGCACCTGATGGAACAAAGAAAAATCAAGATTGTAAATAATACAGCTAAGAATGAGGTCAAAAGGCTGGAGCTCAAAAGATGAAGTTTTCAAAGGCTAAAGGTGAGAGTTATTGAAACAGCAAGCTTTATATGAATACACCTTATTCCTCTTCAGTAGGAGATGTAACTACTCACCTTCTTCTTCCACACATTTATGCTAGAAAGAAGGTAGTATGCATGACAATTTGATGCTGATAACCTGGAGAATAAAACTAGACAAAAGTCTGGGTGAAGAGCTAGCTTTGCCTATATCTTTAAGCTGACACAGCATTTTTAAACAAAACCATCCTTCTTCCAGGTTCCCAGAACATGTCTGAAAAAAGGTGTAAAGGAACAGATGTATTCCACTCACTATCTCTGTGAGCAACAAGCAACAGCTGTTTCAGAGAAGCTTAAGATAATCTGCTTTCTGGCAACATTTTTTTAAAAAGTTCTAAAGAGGGAGAAATCATTGTATAGCTGAAATATAAGGGCTTACATCTCTCTTGCTTATTTTAAAGTACTTTCTGTCTCATGATTTTTCTTTGCCTGTTCCTAAACCTTTCTAAATTCATGGCTTTAAGTCTATTTTGTGGCAATAAATCCAATGGGATAGATGCATTTTTGTAGAAAAGTTTTCTTTTAATGTTTACCACCTTTTATCATCATGAGCTTCTTTTTCTACAGCAAAAATGTCCCTATCTACCTTCTACATATTTTCCTTATTTTCCTGAGGTTTAGTTTTGTTGGGTTTTTTTTTCTTTGCACTGAATTAACATATCCTGGTCTTCCCATTCCTGCTCCAGATTAGAATTTTATTGAGATCATAATAATTCTTGTCACCACCACATACAGTTCTTTTCTTCACAAAGTGAATGAAGTGAAATGAGGACAGTTTCACAGATAAACCTATGGCACTACAATGTATGCAATGGCATCAGCACATTTTCTGCAGTATAATCTTTTTCATTCTGTATGCATCCTAATTGTTTGCTTTGCTGCACTGTGGCACATAATGCTGAGGCCTTATGTGCCCTGTTGCCATTTCTCTGGAGCTGATGTTGATAATTTATGATCTAGTCTTCATATGAGTCATTGAATACTGCATGGAAAAGAATGAAACAATAAAATGAAACTTTCACTTTTATTTGTATTGATTCTTAAAGAGAAACTATAGTTTCTGGCTTCTCTTTTGCAGCATGCTTTCAACTTCTCTATCATTAGAGTTACTTAATGAATCAGTTGCAAGCATTGAGAACAGTGATCAAGGAAAGATGCATTAGTTTTAAAGAGTTATGTACTCTCTTATTTGGAGCTGCTATTGCACAAATATGTGCTGCCTGAGCTTCATTATTTGTTGGAGATGTTTACGGATCTAATTGCTCCAGGCTATCTCCAACATCTGTGGGCAGAGATAGGCACCTCTAGGTGTTTCAGTTCGTAGTTGAGTTGAATTGCTTTCTAAAGGTGACTTTCTTGGAAATGACCCAGATAGGTAGTTACTAATATGAATGTCTCACATAAGTGCCATCAGATTCATGTTATGGTCATCAAGTTAGAATGCCCCTTGTTGAAAAAAAAAAACAAACCAATGCAGCAAATGTTCAGTGGGATCACTAAGGTCTGTGCTGTGTTTCCAGCAGCATCAGCATAAACGACTAATTTTATGCAGCACTTATGTAGTTTCAGAAATTGATTTAAAAACTGTTTAAAGTCACTGAAGACATTCCTGTTGATAGCAGCTTTGTAGGAGACCCTTCTAAGATAATGAATACAAGTACTTGTTGAACAGCACTTATTAAAAAAAAAAAAATCAATTAAATGAGAGGCTTTTTGTTTGGGGCAGTATTTTTTGTCCTGTCATGTGTTCTGAAAATTGATTAAATGTTTAATAATGCTTGCCTAGTAGTACATGCAGATAGTTCTCATTTCTCAATTGTTTCCAAAATATTCAGTGTTCATTTTATGTATTGTCCAGTCATATTGGGTTGTTGGATGCATATCACTTTCTTCTCATGGAATGGACACTTAAAAATGAATAATTTGAGTATAAAAATGATTAATAAATAAGAAGGAATGGAACTCCACTACAAATACGAGGCTCTTGAAATTTGCAAATAGGTTTTTGACTATAAGAGTATTTTGACTATGAGATTATTAACAGTATTTCTGAATGATTAGTATTATAATGTCACAGAGAAAGACAATTGAAGCCTGGTTTATATTTGTTAACATTTTTCTCTGTGCCCTAGTTAAATATGCATATACATGTTTTTGTATTATTGCTAATATGTCACACACATGAATGTATGTGTCCGTAAGTGTGAAGGAAAAGTTTAAAAGACTATGAATGATATTAGGATTTAAAAATAGGTGTTTAAGTATTATGTGCAGCTTTTACTCAAATCATGGGGCATACGTACATCTATTCTAGGGCAGTGCTTCAACTTTTGTAATGGAAACTATCTGTTGTGACGTGGTGTTTTCTCTGTTGAAAGGTCTTTTTCATTAGTCTAGTTTTCTCTAGGAGTCTGGATTATATGAAATTATATGATCAAGCACTTCAATCTTTTGACTTGCCTGGAAAGAAAGACCATATTGAAGCTTACAAATGTGTTTAGATATGAAGCAAAATGGCCACACAGATGTACAAAAGTATATAAGTTTGAAAGTGGCATAAGCAATGTCTCAACCCCAAATAACATTATATATCACCAGAAGGATAGGCCAAGCTCATATAAAAAGATGAAAGTTAGAATGTAGGTCAAACAGAAGGAAGGCCAGGTTGGATGAAGCATTGGGTGACATGGTTTAGTGTGAGGTGTCCCTGCTTACGGCAGGGGGGCTGGAACTAGATGATCCTAAGGTCCTTTCTAACCCCAACTATTTTATGATTCTATGATTCTATGAAGGCTGCTAACCAAGTCTTCTAAGATCCTTGAATGAATACAAATATAGAAATGCAAGGTGGAAAATCCTTTTCTTTTTATTTTTTACATCAACATTTTAGAATATAATTCTAAATATAATTCTGTCATCATGTAGATAAGAATGAAGAATGTGGTATTTCAATTGGATGTCACAATAGCGGCTAAGTTTTTAAAGATGTATTAGTAGGAACATGAAGGATTGAAATTAGTGATTTGAAAAATATTAGTCTCCTTTCCCTAGGAGGTAAAGGTTTTTTGCATGTTACTTATGAAACAGTACAGTACATCTAACTCCATCTAGACATTAAAATTAAATGCTTATTGTTTCCTTTTACAGATTTGAAAGGGTGGATTTACTGAATCATTCAACATTTGCTTTTCCAGGGGTATGTAAGAATAAGCTTGTGTATCATAAGGAGCAAACTACAAATCAGCAGTTTTAATGCTGCCTAAGATTGTATGCTGTGATTTGTTTTAATTGTTTTGTAGTTATTTTTTTAATTTCTTCTTATTGCTAACGTATATCAGGTTTATGTTAATTATATGAAAACACAACAGAAACATTCAATAGCATTTAAAGAACTTAAAGTGGGTAACCTAGTTCTATGCTGCAAAATGGCAGAAGACTCAGCACATTAAAGAAGGTGCAAAAACATATTGGGACACCTGCTTTTACTGGTATTCAGCTTTTATATGAAAGTGAGTTAAACTTATTTCCCTAAATACATTAGTGCAGCTTCTTCAGATATCATCTTCTTTTCCCTCTGTCATTCTCTCTCACCTCCACATATTTCTTTTTCATTCTTGTGCGATCATCTAAAAAGTCATCTTTGCTTAATTAGAAATGTCACTTGAATCTGTTTATATTTCCTTAGGTGTAAAATTCAAAGCATCTACTTTTTGAGTCTGTATGATGACTTTGTAAACTTTTATTCAGAACAAAAGAATGAAGAACAAGTATATTTTCTGCAAGAGAGAACCAGGTGGCCAGTTACCCTGAAACAATCAGCACAAAATGATTTAGCTTACCACTCACCAACATACTCCCAGGAGTGTTAACACAGTAAAACTGCATTCTGTACAGCAGTTTACAAAGTTGCAAATAGAGTAGAAAAATATTACTTCAACATATTCATTTATGAGGGCAAATATATACTGGGTACTAAAGGCTAATGTTTTCTCAGTCTTCTAGGTGTTTGAAATGGAGAAGTAGCTTATGTGCCTAAAACTGGTAGCTCCACGTCATTTCCAAGACTATGGACATAGCTGAGCTAATGTTGCTGCTGTTTACCCATGTTTATTTGTAGGCAAAGGAGGTTGGATTTAGCTCATACATATTTGTTATTAATTATCTTTGAAGTTATTTCTTAATTTGGGATATCTTTACTGATATATAATGCTTTGCAAAATGCTAACAGGAATTTTAAATTAATATAATGAATTTATGTTTCGATCAAATGCATTCTCGTTATAGAAGGAAGCAAGCTACTTTATTTCAGAAGATATGAATATTTCAAATTTATAACCAGGCATTACTGTGTATATGGACTCAACAGATCTAATGAAAGTCTACATAGTTCCACCATTTGAGAATGCTGAGATACCCTCATGGTGAGTTATGAGAAAGGTGAAATGGGAAAGAAACTGAAATGAATCTGCTAAATTATTCTAGGTATTGCAGAAATACATGAATCAAGTTGTATTATTCCATTTCTGAAAAGGTGTATGTGTACCAATTTTTAATGAACGCATTCCAAAAGCAGATGCATAACTGCCAAGTTAGAAGTCTAGTTAAAAAAAAGGTATAGAAAGTTACAGTGTAAGCATTTCTTTTGCCTGTTAAGAGAGAAGAGATAGGGAATAAAAAGACCAACACAAACTAGCGACCTACCAGTGAGTACTTTCAATAAGAAGTGTGTCTAGTTTCTGCATTGCAAAACTGCTTGAGTAAGAAAGCAAAAGTCATGACAAATCACTTTTTCCTATCATGTAAAAGCATCATTTTCTCCTTAATTGGTCCCTGTGAAAAAGGTATGTTTTTCTCAAAAAGTGATCTTTTTGTTTAGTTTTAATGAATACGGGTGTCTCTCAATGGTCCCATATTGACAGCTGTGAAGACCTTTTCATCTACAGAGCTGTATACCTGGGGCAGTGACACTGATTGTATCACCAAGGTGCCATGCTTATACCTTTGTCTCAAATGATGACAGGTTTGTTCTGTCTCCTTGACTTAGCATTTCCTTAGCTACCTGTTGTGAGAGAAGCCCAGCTTATATCCAATTAGTATTAGATGTGGCAGTGATATTTCTGAGCCTGCATGCATTTGGCCTTTGGGAACTGAGTTGAATGCTCCATACTCCTTACTGAAGGCATGTTAGGACCCATCTGATACAAACATGATTTGCTCCCTCTTTCCCGTCTGACCTGCATGAAGTCTAAGCTGAAAACACTGAATTAAAAATACTTGTATACAAACTACATATGTAGAGAGCATTTAAATTCTTTTGAAATAGCTTGTAAGAAGAATTAAGGAGAAAGGATCAGGTGGCATATTCATTTGTTGTTATTGCCCTTTGGTTCATAAAGTTAAATTTTAAGAAAAAAAGGAAAGAGGCTCAAAGAGCTCCTTTTTGGTATGTAACATTCTTGTCACCAGAAATGTAAAATCTGTAAGTATGCAGAACCTTCTTCTAGAGTAAACAATGATTTTGAATCAAGTGATTGCTATCTGCTTATTATATGACAGAACCAAGCATGGTTGCTCTAGGAACTTCAGAAAGCAAGTATACTGTAGTAAGTTCTACTGAGTCATCTGGCAAACATCCAAACTTTGCAGTTTTAACTCTCAGTGGATTTTTAAATTTAATCTTATGCATTCAAAGCATTATGTTTGCATCATCCTGATTATTGTTAGATGGATTAAAAAAATGGTGATTCTGCAAAAAATCTTGTAGTTTAATTTGCATTTAAAGTTCTTTCAAATGCATTTTAATTAACATTATGTTCCACATCACTACTTACTGACAAAGCGGTTTTAGTCTGTACATTTTTTGGAAGTGCTATTCAAGTATAGAGTATACAGTAGAGTTTTGTACCAGAGCTCAAATAATTAATTTCTTTTCAATGGCATAATTATCTGTGGGAATACCTGTGTTGTGTCTTAGTAGTGATTGTAATTAAGGCATGGAGTATAAAGTTCAGGCTACTTCCAGCTGCCCTGTGAAGACTCAGATTAGAAAAAATGAAAGAGCATTCCTACGGACAAAGTTCCAGTCCCACCCTGGTTATTTACTCTCATGTAAATAGATGGAGAGTGTTAGCCACTGATTTTGCATCTGTCCCACCACCATCAGCTACGTAAATGTGTGTGAGAAGGTGCAAGCATACACAGCATCAGGAATCTTCTTCCTCTGAAGAAAGGTAATTCTCTTCAGGAGGCACAACTTGATTTCCACAGTGCCTCCAGATTTGGGCTCTCCTTAAATGAAACTAATCATGGTATGCAGTATTCTTAAATGCTGTTAGTGCAAAATATTATGTCTACAAATTTTATGCAATTAATATGCTGACATGGAAACCTCCCCTTTCTGATTCTTAGAGATTTTTGAGCTGGTAAAATCCTCCTTTTCCTTCCTGTCTCAGAAGAGAAAGAAAAAAAAGGATTTGTAAGAACATTTGAGTGGGAGAAGGGTTTAATGAGTGGATGGTGGTTCCAGGTAAATTTTATTTAATTTATCCCTCCCCCCAGTGGCAGTAGCAGCTTAAACAGATCCTGATCTCCCTTATCTCTGGTCTTTTTTAGCTTTCCCCAATCTTTTCCCTCAGCTGTCCCAAAAATATTCATGGAACTGCACCAAACAGAATGCAGTAAGTGACCTAGGTTAAAAATACTTTTGCAGGAAAATCAATAGCAGCTTTCTTAAAGTCAGTTTACAAAAGGATTTACAGATTGTACAGTACAGTTAATGTCCTGGTGGGAATGGGTTTCCAAGAATGAAGCTGGGGTGTGAAACCCATGTAAGTGGCCACAGCTACTAAGAGAAAGATTCGTGGTATTACAGAGTCCATATATGTGTGTGTTACTGAAGATGCAAGTATTTTAGCCAATGCTTTGTATTTTGCTCAAGTAAAGGTCAAGCATCTCCTAAATGGCTTAAATCTCAGTTTTAGATTTTTCTTCATGTATTTTCTTTCTCTCTTCCAAACTTGTGTATGGCCTGTTCATTCAGGAAGATAAGTATGCAAAAAGTAACTTAGCTGTTCAGATCTCTATTGCAACCTTAAATTACATGCTTGTGGTGCTTTAACTTAAGGCTAGATATTTATCTAGAGGACATGGACATGCAAGAAAGGGTTTATAGTTTTGTCTCTAGTTTAGCAAAGTGCCTTTGAAGTAAACCGTCAACAGACTAAGTAGACATAAAAATTAGAGCTTGTTTAAATTGTGCTGAATGCAGGCAAATCTTTCTGTAAACAGTAGCTACTAATAGTAATGGAAAATGCTTGTAATCCTGATGCAGATAAAGCAACAAATAAGAATGAACTCTTGTTTGCATTACTTATATCTTTTTGTGAACAAGGTTCTTCTCGCTAACTGTTGGACAGGCCACTTAAAAGTAACTCTAAACCTAAAAGTCAAGCAAAATTGACAGCTTTTTAATCTACTTCCTGGGAAAGGTAAAAAGAATGTAAGAATGTTGCGTGTGTAGAAACTCTCAACCAGGAGACTGCCTTAAATGTGTTCTAAAGTAGCTGCTGTTAAATGATACAGGGGGTGCTGTTCAATGGTTTTCCCTCTACTTGCCTCTTTTCTTGATCACAGGCTTTGATAGTCAGGATGATAGGAGGGAATGGACATAGAGACTGCAGTGCCAATAAGACAGTTCATTTTTTTTTTTTTTTAACATTTATTTAATAAAAAATGAGAACATTTCAAGTCATTCCAGAAATAAAATACTTAATTTCCACTTTCCAGAGGGAAACAGCTTGTTTTGACTGTTTTCAAACCATACAATTTTGTCAATATTTTGAAGGAGGCAGAAAGAGGAGCTAAGAAGAAGAAAGGGCAGAGGTTTCATTGCTTCACAGAAAGGATTTTTGATAAAAAATTCTGTATCAGGCTCCTCTTGACTAGTCAGAATGGAAGATGTTAAGGAGCTTATATATGGGGACTCAATTCTCAGGGTTCTGTAGGAACTCACCTAATGTTACTCATATTTCTTAATCGATGGCTTTGGATAGATTTATGCTTTTGATAATATTTAGTTTGATATCACTCTGTGTTTCCCTGACTTGGAATTCAGATAAAATTAATGCAGAGTACTGGCATGGGGGCAACACAGATGGTCTCATTTTTATTCTATAAAGATGGACTTTGAGAGGAGCGGGTTGTGAATGCAGTCCTGACTCTATATTCCAGGATTCAGTTTTTGTATTCTAAATGTCAGAAATTGCATAGATGTCTTGAAAAGATTCATGTCTCATATGCTGAAAGGCTGACATATATTAGGTGGCAGAGAACAATGGTGGGTTAGAGCCATCTGTACAGATTCCTTTGCTAAAATGGGTGAGGGCAATTCCTGTGTCATGCTTGGTTACCTATCGCCATTACTCTGCATACCAGCATTTTTCAGCAAGCAGAGCATGATAACACACTGTCTGCACACTAAGATGTTGAACCTCATTGTGGGAGTCCATCAGATAACTTTTAATAAGAATACTCCCCTTCCAGGAATATTTCATAGAAATGTGCCCTTAATGATGGGGGTTATCTGCCTGGTATCTGTTCTAAGTATTAATTCCGACACAAACTATTTCTGTAGTTCACTGAAGTTTCTATTTCCCAGAGAAAAGTTTCTGCTATCCTCTCATAAATAATCTCAACTCTTCATGATAGGTTAAATATGTTTAAATGCTTCCAACCCCATGGTGATTATCTACTCTAACCTTTTTCATAACAAAGCCTTAGGACTTGGCACTGTTCATTCCCATTGAAATTTAGCTGCAATTGAACTGGAGTATATCTTTTGAAAAAAAAAAAAAAAAATCCCATATTGAATAAAGGTCCTTCCACAATTCTTAAAAACCTAATCATTAATTACTTTCAGATGTTACCTGCTTTCTAGGTTGGAATTGTCTGGTTTCAGCTTCTAGCCATTAAAACACGTTAACCTACATCTACTAGACCAAGGTGCCCTGTTCTCTGTGTATCCACGTACACGTTGTGATCAACTTATCTCTTTGCTCCTCTTTGAGATACATACACTTAGCACTTGGAGACTTCTGCTCTGTACATATTTTTCATCCTCCTGTCATTCTCTGCTCCTTTGGTAACTCCTTTTCAACATTTTTCTTGATCTGAGGATATAAGACTAGACATGACAGCAATCAAACTTGTGGTAGGTAGGTGTGCTCTTATTTGGTATTCACCTACTTTTACATCTAAAGGGTTGTGCTATTCTATTGGATAGAGCATCATATGAAAACCTCACATGCAGCCTATTAGTCACTGCAACTCTTTAATCTTTTAGAGACACTATCTGGCAGAACAGACTACAGTAGCATTGAGGATTTTCGCTGTTACCATGTCTGACTTTACATTTGGCCTTGTTGAAATGAACTGAAAGTTGAAATAAAATGTTCATGCCTCCAGAATATCATCAGATCCAGGTCACTGCCTTCCAGGAGACTGGTAATGATGCTAAATAGCAGATAACAAAGAGTATATACCAATAAACGATCTCTAGAAATGCAACTGAAAATAAAACTGCTTATAAAAAAATTCCTGTTCTTAGTAGCATACTGAGACATGAATTCCTTGTTTATTTCATAGCCTTTTGGTTGCCTAATTGAAACTATACCAGTGAGTCAAACTTTACTAACCCCTATATATTGCAACAACATCATGATCTTTCACGCAGTTGCTGCATTGGTATTTTGCAGATTGTGTGCATTATATGCATTAGATACTGTATCCAAATATATATCTAATGCACTTTCCTCTTAGATTCTGTTCCTGCTAACTTGAAGCAGGGTTTATTTTGCATGGAAAGAGGTGCCAAACAAGGTACCAGAATGTTAAAACACAAAAATTGTAAGTAGCAGACCTGACAGGCAGAAGAAGTTCCAGTGTGCTGTTCCAGAGGGTTTAGTCACAGAATTTGCCTTACTCAAAGTAAAATGTCAGCTTCTGAGACATTTTTCTCTTGAGCAGCCCAGTCTTGCTCTGATTTATCTTGATGGTGATCTACAGTCACCTGTGTGATTGAAAGTAGAGTACAGATTATATAGCTAGCATCTGCTAACTCTGTCTACGACATTCATTTTGCAGATTGAGCATTCAAAAGTAACAACTTCATGATAGATTAGATGCAAGCAACAAGATTTTCCCTTGGTGAACAGTGATTGATGTCAAAGAAGAATCCTACTTTGTCAATTTTCAGTGCATTTTTTGCTCTTTTTGAGTTCTCACTTATTATTCACCAAGGGAGGAAAATACAGTATGAACTAGTCCTGGAAAGATGCCCCAAAGATAATGTTTAGGTTGCATGGGGATCATCTGCGAGACAGATGATATTGACCATTTCTTTCCTCATATGAGAAGCTGATATTTAGTGCACACAGAAGATTCTTTTTGACTTCTGCTCACTGCCAGAATAAGAAAAGCAAAGTTTTAAGTCTGAGATTTCACTGGCTTTGCTGCTGACTTCTAGGTGGCACAACTCATATACACCTCCTAATGTATTCAGCGCCGTTAAGGGAATTCCACCATAGAATAATTGCTGTAATTGTATTCAGACAAACATAAAATATGGTCTATTTTCAATGTTGTATATACCTCGGTGAATCTGACTACAGAACAGGGTTCCAAAACCAAATCAAAATTATTATCAAACTAATATAAATAAGAATTATGTCAAAATGAGTATGAGTGAAGGCAGGAAGTAGTTTATTTTTGACAGGCTCACAGTCATCATCTTAGTCACACCATTGCCAGAAACACAGTGGTACTGATGATGTGTTGTGTGTCCAAGTCCTAAAATCTGTTATTTGAGAGTTACTCGGTTTGTGTTCTACTATCCGTCTTCTATGCTAGGCAGACTGGTACACCTCTAAGGAAGAAGAAAATCTGAGAACTTAAAGCCAGTATAGTGATATTATGATAGCTTCAGTCCTTCAGTTAAAATCGTGTTTGAGAGAGAAGGCTAGTGAATGACAGAAAGGTAAATGGAAGGAAATAGAAAATAGAAAAGGTAAATGGAAAGAACTAGAAAATAGAAGAAAGGTACCTGTTCTGGCATTAAGCTGCACTAAACAGTGATGACTCTGCTTTTGTTTTTCTGAGTATAAATGATTTTTTACCTAGTCATGATGGGTAATTGTGGATAGATGGTTCTATTTATTCTGATACAGTCCATCGCCAACTTTACCACTGACTTCTTTAAAGCCACATCTCACATGAAAAATCAAAATGAAAGCAGAAGGCAAGGAAAGGAAAAAATCCAGAAGACATTGGACACTTGCTGGAAAACATCCTTTTCCTGATACTTTCTAAGCATTGGTTTTGTAGAAACAGCAGCTCAAATAGCTGTTTATCACTGCACTGTATGCAGAGAGAAATAAGAGGTTTTATGAGCTTGAGAAAAATAAAAGCAGCTGTTCTGTCAGGTAACAGAAAGACATGTAATTGAGCATATTATCATTGCAATGCATACAGAAGTGTTAAAAAGCTGTGTTTTTTCTCCTTTCTATGTCATTCTAACTACAGCTTCCATCATCTGTACAAACTCTTGTAAAAGAAAAGAGAGTATGCCTATACTGCAATCTAGCTGGGTTTGTTCATGTACGTTCATGCTTACAGAGAGCTTGTGTCCCTGTTGTGGTTAGCTGCTGCACCATTACTTCTGTGGATACTGATTTTTTTCAGCAGTCTGACAGAAAACTTTATTTTCTGTCTGTGTGCAAATGCTCATGACCTGCTGAAGACACTGTCAGATATTTTATGCTTTCTGAACACACTGTGCCTCTCGATCATTCTCACCAGTATCACCTGGTCAGCATTTGGATCAGCTGGTCTCCATGCACTTCAGGAGAAATTTCAGGTTTTTTTATGTAAAAGCAGTCAGCTAGGCTAGAGGTATGTTCCTAGCATTCTTTTAGAGGATGGCATAATACCAGAGACAAATCCTCTGCAACTAACCCTCAGCAGAAAAATTTTGTGGTGTATGGAGGAATGTTATACATGGAGAGTAGGTTCAGATTAATAGTTGAATACAAAGCTTGCTGAGAAATGGAGAGAAGTAAAGCTATAGAGTGGGCTGGTTAGAGTTTGTTCTCATCAGTTGCCCAGAGTTTCTTTATTCTCCAACATATAATGTTCTTCCCCAGTATACCTTATGGAAACAATGTAGTCGTGTTGGCTGCTTGCCAACCTGCAGTTTCAGTTGGCTTGATTTTGCCAGTTTTCGCTCTGAGCCTGTTGCTCCCTAATCAGCCTTATCAGAGTACGGCCTTAAGGCTATTTGTCCAGGTGCAGGGTCTGTTTCAGCAGGGTGATGTGTCTCAGTGGTTAAGTGCCCTTCCTTCACCCAAGACTTTTAAAATGGGCTTCCCTTCGATGCTCTTTGTACCTTCTGCTTGTTGTGAAAGGCATCCAAATAAACCCGCTAAGGAGCCTGCCATGCACAATTAGCACAAAGGCTGGGGCCAGTGTGCATTTGAGCTCCTTAGTGAAGAGGGACAGAGATGAAGCATGCCAGTGCTTGCCATTGTACAGGCATCCTGAGGTTTTTAAAACACTCTTTTCACTGTGTGGCTGCCCATTTAAACCTCACCTCTGCCAGGCTTTTCAATATACTCACATGCTGCTGCTGCTGAAGAGTGCATTTCCCACAGTCATGTTTGCTGAACTCACATGACAACATGGCTGTGATCCTTCGGCAAGGTAACAGTGCACTGAGGCAGATCTTTATATACAGTGAAGCAAGGACCATCAAAATTGAGCTGGCTGAATGGAATGATTAACCAGCTGTCTATGAACCCACAGGTGGCCTCCAGGGCATTGGAGCTCAGAGAATAAGCACTACAAACAGAAAATAGAAACCTGGGCAATTGTGAAATGACACTGGAGAGGGAAATAAATTTAATGTTTTGGTCCCCGCTATACTTCCACTGTAAAAAACATGATTTAAAAACTGCCTTAGAGCAAAACTTGGCATGACCCAGATGAACCTTTGAGACATCCCAGGTTCAAAAGACATCTAACATGTTTGTAAAGGTTTTGTGAGAAGGTGGCAGGGGGGTTTAGACTACAAACTGTGTAAGAGACTAGTGATCAGTGACAGTCCTGTTAGGATATAGACAGCAAGTATGCAGTGTATCCTAGATCTGAAAACCTTAGTTTGTTTGTCTGATTAATTCACATTTTAAAGAAAGGCATTTTTGCATGAAAGAAAAGCTAAACCCCTTCTTTTTAGAATGTTATATTAAAATAGCTAAGAAAATTAAGATAATGATATCAATTATAGCCTTCTGAAGTTAGCTCAGATTCAGTAGGAGTATATATTTTGTTTTTTGTTTGGAGAGAGAGATCAGGCAGGCCATGTGGATCAACAAAATCGATGCGAATAATTAATCCATCTAGCATACCAACCATAGATCTGGACACAAGCTGCTTGTAATTCAGCAGCTACAATGACTTAGTTTGTCTTGGAATCCATTCACAGACAGCAGTGCAGATTCTGATTGCATTTTGCATATATGCAAGACACAAGGGAGCAAGGCTGAACCTTTTCATTACCTGAAAAATAATTTAAAAGTTAATATGTTTAATCTTAGTCCATGGATTCCACCAATCCAATAGATCCCCATTTTATGCAGTGTTGTCAGGGAAATAAATGCCTGATCGACAGTGCAAATCACACCAAGATTCATTTGAGGCCCTGGCAGGAGTCAGCTACAATTGAAAGTTGTTGCTTCAGATGGCAGTCTCGTGTGAAGCAAGGTCCTGCTCATGGCTGTGGGGGGAAATGACCTCTGTGTGGTTTGGCTGTGTGGAGGAATACCACAGGCCCTGCAAAGGTTGGAAAATGAAACAACTATCAGTTTTATTGTAAACTTCCGTGAAACTGTCAGGAGCAACAAGTCTTATCAAGTACCTATTTTTATAAAAGATCCAGAGTAGAGGGTGAAAAGGAGAAAGGAAAGAAAGAAGGAAAAATAAGAAAAAATAAAGAAAAGGGACAACTGCCCTGTGGATCCAGCGACATCTTCTTGGTCAGTGAGTTGAAATCCTTCTAGCTGGGAGGCCTTGCAGCTGGAGTCCTTTCAGTCATGAGTCCGCGGGGGCCGGAACAGTGGCATGCACCATGCGGCTGTGGGACAGCTGCTGTTTTACAGCGTCAGGTTAAGCCCCCAGCACGAGGTGGTGGGCACAGTGTCCTGCAGTCACAGTGTCACACAGTCGCAGTTTTGGGAAGCCGCAGCATGTATATCACTGTCCCCTGGCAGTTTGTTGCAGAGGCAGTTATCTTAGCAGCCTCAGGGCAGACAATACAGGAAAAACATCCCCCATCTTTTGTGCAAATGACAACATGAACAGGAGCTCAGCCTCCCTCAGGTCCTTCTGTCTTTTGGGTTGAGACACACAGAGAAAGGGTCTCTTGACCATCACAAACGCAAATACAGACTCGACAGAGACTGGATTGAGAGCAGCCCTGAGGAGAGAGACTTAGGTGTGTTGGCTGATAAGAAACTGAACATGAGCCAGCAGTGTGCACTTGCAACCCACAAGGCCAACCGTATCCTGGGCTGCAACAAAAGAAGCGTGACCAGCAGGTTGAAACTGGTCATTCTCCCCTCCTACTCTGCTCTTGAGTACTCTTACATGCAGTATGGTGTTTGGTTCTGGTGCTCCCAACACAAGAAGGATGTGGACCTGCTCGGATGAGTCCAGAGGAGAACCACAAAAATGCTCAGAGGGCTGGAACACCTCTCCTACAGAGACAGGCTGAGAAAGCTGGGCTTTTTTTTACCCTGGGAGAACTTGTTTAGCTCAGGAGAGATCTTAGAGCAGCCTTCCAGTACCTAAAAGGGGCCTACTGGTAAGGTGACAGAGGGGAGATTTAGATTAGATATTAGGAAAAGAATCTTCACTATGAGGATGGTGAGACACTGGCACAGGTTTCTCAGAGAAGCTGTGGATGCTGAATCCTTGGAAGCGTTCAAGGCCAGGCTGGATGGGACTTTGGGCAGCCCAGTCTAGTGGAAGGTGTCCCTGTCCATGGCAGGAGGTTGGAACTAGATGGTCTTTAAGGTCCTTTCCAACCCACACCACTCTGTGAATTCAGTAGCACTGGTGAGAGTATGAATGGTGGAGACATGCTGAACTTATTAGAGATATTAAAACTTTGTGGCAATCTAGTGTGCAATGAATTAACTTCAGAATGCTATTTTTGTAGGACTTACAGTAGTTTGGTTTAGATGACATTACCTGAATAGAGATGTAAAAGATTTTAAAATAAAGAATGACTAAATAAATGTGGAGAATAACACATTAGAGTCTATTAAATGCCAGTAAGTTGCAAATAAGATTTGTTAATAAGTACTAATGCATTTGTATCTGAATAGTTTCAGACACTGAGGTCTCATATCCTTTCCTGTATAGGTATAATGCTTAGTATCTAAACTATTTGAGGCCAAGAGTAATAATACTAGCTATAAATCTCCTGATATTTGGGCTAAAGCAAGCCTTGCCATCACTCTTTGTCTCACATTTGTATTTGTGGACTGATCTATGTTGTCTTGAACACCCTCTTTAATGAATTATTCGTTTTCCTTTCCCTATCTTTCCTTTTCTCTCCAAATTCTCCCTCCCTCCTTTGATGTACTATTTAATTCCTGCAGGAGCTGTGAGATGGCAGACCACATAATCCTCCAAACATAGGGAGTGTTATTGATACAGGCGATTGACTAGTAAATCTTTTTGTAATTTTCTTACTTGCTTTACCAGGTACCTGTCTAAATGATCTGTTGTTCTGAGGACCTATTTGTATGGTGCAAATGAATACTCATAAATAAAATTCCCTGCTTATGTTCAAAACTATCAGTCCTTCTGATGTCAGATGTTGTATATGTTTTAAGTCTCATTTTTTAGGAGTGTTGTTACTGCATAAAAGGTTGAGAACTTCAACCTTTTGTAACTATGTATGGCTTTTATATTTGCAAAGGAAAGCCTGAGGATGGCTCAGAGGCATCTCAAGAAATTATTCCACTCTTCCTACCACTTTTTTTATTAAAACAATATTCTCATGATATCTTAAACCAGTCTTTTGTGATTTGGGAGGGGAAAAAGAGACCTTAAGGCATGGGTTTGAACCTTCGGGGCCAGGTAAAGAGGCCTTTCCAGCATGCTTCTCCTTATTTTCTGTATATCTGGAATAAGCTAATTAACATTCCTCTATGAGTTTAAAGGACAAAGCTTTGTTATTGCCTCTATCTATTTGCAAGTAAGCATTCACAGAGCTTTCAGGAATAGCATTTTTCTCCCTTGTGTCAAAGTCTCCGTGGGATGAAAGTGAAGCCTTTCTAAAAAAGAGTTATTACTGAAGAATTTTATAAGGATGTCATTAAAAAAAGCAGCTTGTTCATTTTCCTATTATTAGTTAGGCCTACAATGAAATCCCTTCTGCTTTCTTAGTGCCAGGAGTTTAGACTCACAGTCATGCTCATGTGTCCATCGTATGCCTCTCTCTCTCCCACCACGCTCACAAAACATGCCAGTAGATTTTCCTCTTTAATTACCAAAAGCAATGAAGAAACCCCAAATTTGAATCAGAAGAGAATCAGAAAATGAACATGAGACCTCTTTCATTCATCACTGTCTCATAAGCAAGAACCAGCCAAGCAAACACAAGTAAAAAAGAATCATGCTCTATGACAAGACTATTTTAAAGTAGGGCAGGTAGAGCTTATGTTTTTGTTGTTTTCATTTTCTCCTATCACCTGCCTTCTCGGGACTTCATCAGTCTCTTGAAAACCAAACTGTCCTACCTGTCAGCTTTCATCAGAAGACACAAACATACCAAAGACTTAGCTTGAAAAAAATGTTTTTCTGTGATTTGTTCATTTTCACACTAGGCTTGAGCTACACCTTATTACTTTCCATACATGCTGTTTTCCCATTCAGCTCGGGATTAAAAAGTATGTATATATTTGCTTTGGGTTTGAGTGTCACCTCATACTCTGCAGTGCCATAAATATGAAACAAAAGTAAGAGAAGATCAGCATTCTGCACAAAAGTAGTGACAGCTGAGCCTCCAAAGTCCTGATTTCTGTGTTTAATATGAACCCCTGCCACCTTGGTCTTCCAGAGGAAGAGAAGCCATTTTAAAAGCATCAGTTTACATACTTTTAAGTACAGAATTGTTTGCCTATTTTGCTATAATTATGTCAGCACTTCCACTGCCAACTCCTTATCTTTATGATACAACATTTGACTCTAGAAATTATTCTGGCTGAACCTTTTAATTTAATGTTGATCTATACCCCACCCTGCCTCAAGCTGAAGTCATTATACAGAAGCTGGAAAGGAAGGAGAGGAAGCAACACTTAATAATGGACTGCTATCAATTGGTGTTCCGGTGATTAAAAAGAAATAGAACACCAAGTTTCATTTGCACAAAGGCAGCTCCTTCTCTGTAGGTGTATGTGTGCCTAGTGATGGCACACATGCTTAACAACTCTGGAAAGCAGAGACATGACATGTCAGTGCCAACAGCTCTGTCCCTGCAATTACAGAATATAATTTATGCACCACAGAAGATCTTTTTAATCCTTCTTCATGCAAAGGAGGGTGTTTGTCATTCACCTGAGTTTACTGTAGCCTTTACAGGTATTTTTTAACCCCACTACCCTGTGTGTCATTTCCTCAGGACCCTCTGCACTGTCTGACCCTCAGCTCTTTCATGCAGCACTCCATGTAGTTCTCACCCATCCAGTGTGCCAGCCTGTGTTCTCCCACCTGAAATCAGACATAGAGTGACAAAGTAGTGAGAGAGGTTTCTCTCCATAAGGAGTATGAATCTGGCCTTGCAGATCTCAGTTTTCCTTGTGCCTGAGCAAGCATGTGTCAGGACACTGTTTATTTGGGTCCTGAATGTGGGAGCAGAAACCCTGCTGAAATGGCAATCTGATGTGTGTCTGTTGTAGTGTGATAAATCATCTGTGGGGGTTTTAATCCACTTAATATAAAGAAAAAAATTATAAAAAAAATAAAAAGGCAAACAAACCTTTAACCTGTATTATCACTGGGGTATGAACTTCTTACTCTCTACAGAGCTTTTACTCTGAATTCTGGCCAAGCCTCAACTGCTAAAGAAATATAATATCAAATAATAAATACAAATGGACCGATTGGTCCATGAAATTGTGATCAAGATAGGTAATGAAGAGATGTCACAGAGCTCATGTGCCTTCTGCAATGCTAAATGAGGTTTCCAGCTGCAGAGAATATTACTTAGGACAGGGAAAGAAGTGATCCTAATTTACAACTTCTTTCTCTATGCCAAAGGAGAGTGTCTTGGGTGTTTCATGACAAAGGTGTATTGTCAGGAAGGAGAACAGTATGACTCTATTTGGAAAACAGTATTTTCCCAAGGGGAAAAAGCAGGGATGTTTTGTAGGTGCTTTTTTAGGAGAGAAAATTAAAAAAAAAAAAAAAAAAAAAAAAAGAGAGAAAAAAAGAAAAAAAAAAAATACACTAAAAGAATCTTGGTCAGCTCTCTTAAGATGTGCTTTTAAAGATCCCCAACTGAGCTGGCAGGAGCATGAAATATTTAATGTTTTAAGTTTAACTACNAAAAAAAAGAGAGAGAGAAAAAAGGCAAATAAAGACAAATGGTACCTTTACCTGAGACAATTAAGAAAATAGCTATTTAGACCCAAAGAAAATGCAGAGAAGGAGCAAGTGTTCTAGATTCAAATTGATCCTCCTATTGATCAAATTGATACTCCAGTAAGCCAAGAAGTGAGCTAAAAAGGTTTTAAAAACAGAAGGTTTGTTTAAAGGTTAAAGATGAAGAAGAAAAAAGCACCTTCTTTATTCTACTGAAAACTTCAGAAGTATTTTGAAACTGTAAAAATGAAATTTTTCTTGATCATCCAGATGAGGTGTCAATTCTCACATGGATTTACCAATTTAAATGTTAAAAAAATCATAGAATTATAGAACAGTTAGGGTTGGAAAGGACCTTAAGATCATCTAGCCCCAACCCCCCTGCCATGAGCAGGGACAGCCCACACTAAACCATGCCACCCAAGGCTCCGTCCAACCTGGCGAAGAACACTGCCAGGGATGGAGCATTCACAGCTTCCCTGGGCAACCCATCCCCATGCCACATCACCCTAACAGGAAAGAATTTTTCCTTATATCCAGTCTAAACTTCCCTGTTTAAGTTTGAACCCATTACCCCTTGTCCTACCACTACAGGTCATATTGACCATATAGGCCCCCTTCAGATACTGGAAGGCTGCTATGAGGTCTCCAAGCAACCTTCTCCTCTCCAGGTGTCGTGGTTTAAACCCAACCAACCACGCAGCTTGTTCACTCACTCAACCCCCCTTTCTGCCC
>NDXB01022266.1:3126-18610 GCA_002631895.1 Agapornis roseicollis
CGAGTCCTCGAATTTCCCCCCCCCCCCCCTTTCTGGCATCTTTGGAGGCTCTGTTCAGGAAAATGGAAAAGGTATTCCAGGTTGAATCCTGCTGGATGTTAGGTGGCTTCTCCCAGGGTCTGATCCTGGGAGCAGGCGCTTAACTGAGAAGGGTCCCACTGCTTCAGGAAATATCTGGGGCTTCTACATGACCATAAAGTATTTAAAACCCCTGGCCAGTCAAGGAAGGCAAGACAGCCACCTTCTTCCTCACCCAAGAGAGTGTGAGGGATTTAAAGGCAGGCAGTCTGTTCTAATGCTAGGCTGTGTCCAATCTGAAGGAGAGTTACTAGGCAAGCACAATAGCAAGATTAAAGACTACCAGTTTAAGGCTATCACAAGATAAATCAAGGTGCTGAGTTCATGAGAAACATTTTCCTTTTGCATCTGTATCAGGGCTACCATAGAACAAGTGCAGTTAGACAGCTTGGTTCCTGATTCACTATGCCCATCCACAGGAGCATGAAACAAATACGAGTGTCTTCTTAATAGGAAATTGCAAATGCTCCATTACACACCCAGTTATTCATATATTTCTACTGCCTTTTGACTCATAGGCAAGCCTTCAGCCCTGAAAGAACATTTTCAGAAATATCAACGATGTCCCTTAATCACTGCAGTAATAAATCATACCTTGGAGCACGGGAAGCTCAGTCTGACCAAAAAATGAGATGCTATAAAAAAAAGTGGATCGTTCTCGCCTTCTGTTTCTGGGACATAGAGGAGACTTACATTAAAATAACAGAAATTCCAAAGAATTTCCAGGATTTGGTGGAGTAAAAGAAGATGCTCCAAGCTGCTGTTGCCAAAATAAAAAATGCAACAATAAGTGCACCTTTGCCAGTGTTTTACCTGAATGTAGATCATCTGGCAGAAAACATGTCTCTCCACCTCAAAACTCTGCCATAACAAGGCAGAAGAAATAGATAGCTAATTCTGGGAGTAATAAATGGAGCAAAATAAAGGAGTCAACTGTCAAGTTAACTATAAAATCCAGTCATTGTCCTGTCTGCATACACAGAACAACCCTTGACCAGCAAATTCTAACCTACCCTCTCCCAACACCATGTATATATATATAAAATTCCCAAGTGCTGGTTTGCAATCCAGTTATATCAGTACAGAAAAAGAGACACTAAACATTGTTAGAAAATTCATCATTTATACTAGTTTCAGTTAGCTGTAATGAAGATACAAGACCTTTCAGTCCAATTCAATCAGACCCATTCACAAGCCACCTTATGATCCATTAGTTCAATCCCTCCAAATTTGATTGCAGTGTGTTTTGATTCAAATCAATTGTTTTCAGCTCTTCTCCATCGATTTCCATGGACCCACATTATTCTACTGAGACTTCAGTTAAAGTTGGGGATTTGATCCAAGACAGCATGTCACCATGATCACTGCATGGGAGGCATCTGTGAGCTGAACCAGCTCTCTCCAAGTCAGGGAAAGAGAGGCATGTACCTGATGGGTCCCAGCAGACCAAGGAAAGATGACAACTTCAAGCTTCAAGGTTTCTTTCAAACCATCTTTGCTACCCTCTATATCTCTATGGCCATGGCTTCAGGGGCAGCTCAGAGAGCAGAACTGCAGAGAAAAACTTGTCTGTAAGCAATCTGTGATCTAACCAAGCATGACAAAGAGTCAAAGGGGGAAAGAGACATGCACAGAGGAATCTTCAGTTATTTATTTAGCATCACAAAGCCAGTTGAGGAATAATCAGAATCAAAGCAGAACTCTCCGCAGTCTCAGCCTACTGATATGCCTGGAAATCAGCTGATTATTGGACCAAAAGCTGTAAAGAAAATAAAGAACATCTCTAAAGAAGGGGCCTGAACTGGGCACACCCACAGCTGGGAAGCCAGGACAAAACCTAGGAAAGCTCTAGGAGACAAGGAATTTGTATCCTGGTATACCAGCCTACATTCCCAGCTGTGAGCACATCTGAATGGACAAGCAGCACATGGACTGCTGGCTTGCAGAGGAGAAGGGCCTCATCTCCCCAGAGGAGATCTCTCAAAGGAAACTGGTTCACTTCTCTCCTGTTGATACTTTCTAGAGTTTAATCGACAGGGCGTATTTCCTTCTGAAAACCTCCCAGGTTGGCCTAACTCATGCAGAACTGACATCTACCCTAGCAGGATAAGGCAGCACAATTCTCCTTGAGCTTTGTTACAAAATCAAGTCAGCAAAATAAACCCAAAGAGAATCTTTCAGATTCAGTGGAGAGGTCGCTGTCAAAAACCCAGCACTGCATTTTTACCCAGGAGTCTGAAATGCAAGCATAGGTTTGTAGAAAGTTTCATGCAAATCCCAGGTTGAGGCAAAAGAAAAATCAGCTTGCCACCTCCCTCGGCAAAGATGAAATGTTGACAACATACATTTGGAATGCCAATGACTTTTCTTAAGCTGAAACCCACAGTGTAGATGAAGATCCCCAAACCAGCAGTAGAGAGGCTTGAGCACACCATTTTACCCTTCAGCTAAAGGAGAGGTTTACAGTCCAGTTGCCTCATTGGGATTCCCAGTCTCACATGCCTCAGGTGTTACAACCATCTCCAAAACCAAGCTGCAAGCACTGCGGAATACAATCTCTTTTGCTCAGGGGTACCTGGGCTTCTGACAGGTGACTCACTGTATATAACTGGGAGAAAAAGAGCTAGGGAGAGAGGAGAAAAGCTTCACTAGCATGTTGCTTAATGGAGTGAGAATGAATTGGACAGCACTCCTGCTAACGCGTCAGGATTATGCTTAGCAGTGTGAATGACCTTGTTGAAGCTAAAAAAAATGAACACATTCACAGCTATACATGTAGGACTGTCTTACATGCTCAACACAAATCCTCAGTGCTACCGTTGTGCCACTGCCTCCAATGATGTGGGGTGCAATTAGCTCCTGCTCCCATTTGATTTACAAACCCAAAACCACAGAAAAATTGAACCCTTTGTGGAGGATATCAAGACCATTTGGGCAACTGCTTTTCTTTTCTCAATATTTGCCCTTGTAATAAAATACTAAACATAACAAGTACAGGAATTGTGTGTGCCCTAAATTAAGCATAGAAGCATGTGGTAATGGGCCTGATTCCTTTGAACTCCCCACATGCAGACAAGAGGGGACTGCACAGACAATTAAACTTAGCGGTTTTTTTAGTATGAAATTACAACACGTAAGTACCCCCGTGTATCTGGATATTTTCATGTGGGTTTTTTACAAAATGTGTCTTTGAATAAGAAAAAAACAACCAACCAACCCAAAATATACCCCCAACAAATACATGAAACTGCTGAATTTCAAGGTTTAACTCTTGGTCTTTGTGCACAAATTTTTGCTCAGCTGTACATATTTTTAAATTCTTTCAGTCAGAAACTGTACTGTACACTACCTGTACTAGCATGAAAAAGTATAAGCAAGGAAGAAAACTTATAGAGAATGGGAAAAGGGGAGCATCAGCGGATAAATTACTATCATGGCAGACAGTAAAGAGATAAGTGAAACACCAAAAATCCAGCTGAGTTAGTACATGTTGGTGTGCTCAGATTCAAGCTCTTCTGACCTGTGCCCACTTACATTCCCAACCCTTAAAACCCTTCCTTTTTCCACGCTGAAAATCTTGCAGATACACAGGCGCAAGTGAGTTGGTGAGGCTGCACCAAGCATGACTATGTCATGTCACTTGTCCTGCCCTTGATGCAAGCAACAGAGACCTACAAGCACCCCTATTACCATTACCAGCAGGTGTTCATGCAACTTCCATGTCTCAGGGGAAGAAAAGCACCTTTATGTATAAATCAGTATCAGGGCTTAAGGCACAAGAGGGCAATAAAATTAGAAAGGGTGGCAGGGAATTTGAGGGATTGAGGTTTTTTAATTCTTCCTCTTCCCTCCCCTGATCTCACGTTGGAAATTTCTCCCCACATTGCTCTATCACAGAGAGAGGGAAGGGCACCCTGCTGCAGTTTAGCATAAAATCCTCTTATCAGAAACAGGAGGCTGTTGCCTCTGTCCCTTGCCCAGAGGAGCTCAGGCTTCCCCTGCTGCACATCGAAATGCCAAGACTTTTTGGGGAACAGTACAGTTTAAGCAGGATTGATTTATGCCCCCTATACAGTACTTTCCAGGGCATCTGTATGCTCTGAATGCATTTATATACATACTCCCTAACAAGCGTTCTGATGCACTACTTAGACCAGCGTTATTTAAAAATGACTTTTCCATGACCTGTAACATGCCTACCTTTGCTTTTGTACAACATGCAGCCGATAACAGATTTGTCAGCGAAATTGCTTTGCTATCAAAACAATAAAAGCCTACTTGCAAGGTGACATTTAGGTGGAATTCAATTCGCTTCTTTCTGGTTTTCTTTCTTTCTGTTTTATGTATGATATCTTTTTCCCTTTGATTCTCATTCTAAGGTCAGCAGAGTGGAGGAAGTAAGTTGTTATTAAAAGGAAAAGCTTTGTTTGATTTAAAGTAGACTTTGAGCTGTTAAGGAAGATTTCTGACAGGGTGACATAGGATCATTCATTTCTTAAGGTGTAGTGCAAATGTATACGTCTTAAAGGTACATGGTCAACACATATGGCTCCAGAGCTTCTTCCTGCTCAAACAGCAGTCAGATTGAAGCACGTAATCTCTTAATTCCCAGAAGCTTTTTTTTGAGACTCACCAATTCTTTGGTCACAACAACATAAAGCAACAGTTAGCAATTAATTATAGATGCACGTGAGTCCAGACATGAGCTCACACTGTTGGATTGGCAAGCAAAGTTAATTAATAAATAACGATGATGATGATGGTGACTAAAGAGGTGAATAAACAAAGGGGTCTCTATAGTTGGCATGATGCATTGATGCTTCAGACTCTCAGACTACTTCTTCTGACTCCTCACCTCTCACGTCACAGGACTTTATCACTTTCTAAACACCCCACAAGCTACTGGTGGTTACAGGATTATAAACAGGTGTCAGAACCCAGAAGGAAATCTCTCAGCTAAGACATGAGGAGACTCTGACTAAGGATCCTTGGATCAGTCTGTAAAAACTGGGTGACTGGGTTAATACCTGCCATGATAATGATCAAGAATTACACCAAAACGAAGTAAAGATCAGTGTTTGAACTACTAGCTACCACACTCAACCAGACACTTCAATGCAATGTAAACAGCTCCTACCACTAAGAAAACTTCTTTAGGAAAAATAACAGAGAATTTTGATATATCTTCATACCAGGCTTCTGGGCATCATATGAAGGCTGTATCCTCTGTCCTGTACCTCCATTCTTGACAAATCAACAAGCATCTGGGACAGCATGTTTCAAACACTGGCAAGTTCCAGTTTTGGAGAGAGCCCTACTTCTACCACTTGTATTTCAACTCATCTGTCCTCTTGTACCATGCTCACTTGCTTCTGGTGCCATCCCCATGCTTGGGGAAAGGATGCTATTCTAGCCTCACTATTGCTACATTCACAGGACAGATAAGAGAAGAGTTAGCAGGTCTTGCACTGCAGAAGACAAGGAACAGGGAATGGGCTGTTTGCCAAGCTGAAAACACTCAAAAGAGGTCCTGAGACTCACAGTGTGGTTTATTTTGGATCATACAATGTTAACCATCAGTAAAGAAAAATCAGAGGCTGAAGCTGTTTATTCCTTTCTACCATCTCTCTGGCCCTCTGCCTCCAAATCCTTGTTTTATTTGTCCTAACGGAAGTATCGATCTGAACAGAAATGATTGATGAGGGAAAACTCCAAGCTTAACTGAGTCTTTCCTTCAGAACAGAGCTTTCAGCAAGGACCCCAATTGAGGGGTGTTTCAGAGAAGGACACAACCTACATTAATGCTAATTTAATTTTTCCCATTCATAAAGATAATCATAGAGGGAAAAGATGATTTCCTTTTAAAGATTAGACTACAGTTAATACATCCTTCATGGAGACTACTGGTTTTACGTTCAGCTGGAAACTCGATGCTTAGAGATGCAAGCCTCAGCCTCCAAAACCAATGGCATATGAAAGACCAGGCTTTATGCTGAAAATCGTAGGGTTCAGGCAGTGGAAAATGCACCAGGAGAGAAACTTGTAGCCAACTGAAATGACTGCAGTTTCTTCATTTCTAATGTTTCTCACCATCACTACTGTTGTCAGTCATTGTTAAGTATTAAATTGCATAAAACACAAACTCTTGGAAATAAACATCGGTGCTTATCAGACTATGTCAAAAGTCAATTTTTTTTTCTTTACAGCAATTTTGCCTAGAAATTACTTCTGGTGAGATGCACTCTGTGGCTCAGCCCCACACTCCTGGCAGCACAAGGATACACAGCATCAAAGCCCTGACAAGGACTAAGAGACAAGAGCAGTGCTTTTCTTCTCTTGCCCAATATGCTGGCTGGTCCCCTGCATCTGTATCCACTATTTTCCTTTCTCCTCTACCTGCACCTCCAATTTGCAAGGAAGAACAAAACAAAGCCCAAGAAAGAGGTAGCAGGGTGACTCTGGTGAACATCACCAAACTAGGAGAGAGGTCACCTTCCTGGTAACTAAGTGGATTAATCTGGAGCAAAAGCAATGAAAGACTGACCTGACAACATCTGCAGACCCAGTGAAAGATAGGGAGATGTTTTTGGCTGCCTAGTGGTAAGGTTTTGGAGGCCAAGGCTGCTGAGCAAAGGCATAAATGACCCATGCCCCGTAGCCTTTCAAAGGAACAGTACACAGAAGTATCCCATATGCAGAGCCCTGCACAGAACTCTAGGGAAAGTGCTATAATGCTTAAAGAGAAAATCATCCTACTATGCACAGAGACCCAGTTTGAACTTTACTTCTAAAATCTGAAGACTGATCAGATTGGAAACCTAAATGATTAAATCAGCATCTACGTTAACAGGCAGTGCAAAGTAAGAAGCCTTATGGAATTTATATTGTTAATAAAATCCTCTGAGTGTATTCCTGACAAATAGTTTGTGAATTAACACAACAGACAACAACAGTTTGTTGATAAATTGCATATATGTCCAAAGGAAAAGTGAAATAGTAGAGATGGGTTAAGCTGCCTGCTGTCTACATAATTAACATGAATATTACTTTATGATATCAGCAACCATCATCTCAGACATATGAATTGCATCTGCGGGTTTAAACTAGCATTACACACTGTGCAATGCAGGACAGTTTCCATTACACCTCACAGAGCTCAGGACATTGCCCCTCTGCTCACCTTTCCCACACATACTTCACTCTACAGTGAATACTCTTGGAAAGTCTGGATGAAACTTTTCCTGTTAGCTTTGACAAAGATGGAAGCAAAGTTTCTCCAGAGTAGAAGAAAAGGTGTTAACTTTGAAATATGGCATCAATGTGTAGAACTGACCTTTAAGCTCCAGAAAATGCAGTCTTTAATGCAATGAGATTTGAAACCTCCAATCGCTCTAGTAACACTGCACACATTAGTGCTGACAGCACCAAAACTGACTAGTGAAAACCCCTATATTACTCCAAACTAGCTAAAGACACATAAGAACAGTCATTGTTCTGTGGAAGCTGAATGCTTCATCCCTGGCAGTATTCAAGGCCAGGTTGGACAGAGCCTTGGGTGGCATGGTTTAGTGTGAGGTGCCCCTGCCCATGGCAGGGGGGTTGGAACTAGATGATCTTAAGGTCTTTTCCAACCCTAACTATTCTGTGATTCTATGATGTCATTTTGGTAGGACTTGAGGAAACCTCCTTCTTTCCTCATGTCCAAGATTAAAGAGCAAGGACTATTACAGACTTCAAAGGAACTCAAGATCTCTGTCCCTCTGTATCTCGATGACTTCTCACCTCTTCTTCTATTTCTACATCCATACAATCCCCCCTGAGGTCATACCTTGTTCCTCAACTTTAATGATAAAGCCACAGAGAAGCAAAGAGGTTGAATGTCTTGCTTGGGGTCACAGACTGTAATGGATTCAGCTTACTGGCCTTGCAGCCTACAAAATAGAAGTGGTCCAGGTAAGTAGGTTCATGTTCTTCCAGCTATGCTGAGAGCTGCAGCCAGCTATTTAAAATGCTGAAAGGGTGCACTGCAGCCTGCTCACGGTACAGAAAAGTATCTTGCTTCACTGCCTGTCACACAGCACAACTCTTGCAACAGAGAGCAAAAGATACCTGGCCAACTTTAGATTACAATTACAGACAAAAGACACTGTATAAAGACCCATATTATTGGCCTCATTTTACAGCTGAGAACTGAGATCACTCAGCCACTGTTGCAAAGGTTAACCTTAAGTCTCGTAATCACTGACCTGAGCTGCAAAATCCTACATGAGATATTTTGTAAGGTCCCAAAACCTCTTACTTCCTAATCATGCAAACATGCAACAGCAAACGCTCCAAAACCTAAATGCTTCTGATTAATACAAGTGTTTGATTTCTTGGCTACTGCTGCCTTCCTGTCTATAAAGTCAAACCACCACATCCTTCCCACAGAAGCTGAAGTAATCCCATGTACTGGGCAACAATCTCCTCTCAACAGCTCTCTGCTTTCTTGATCCTGGGTCAGTTTTTGGCAGAATAACCCAACCATGACATTTTCAAGCTGAAAAACTTGGGGGAGCTAGCCCTTTATGGTTACTGAATACCCCCAAAACACCTATAACAACAACAAAAGCCTTACAGCAGAACCTTTTGCCCTAATGGTTGGTAAATAGGTACATGGCTTTGGCTCTTTAATCTGACACTTTCTTTTCTTTTTTACCTTGGATAAACCCATTTACTGCCTGATATTTAAAGATCCTTAACCTTATAAGAGTGCTACTGATGTCAAAGGTAAGATGGAGAAGGAAGACTCTCCAGAAGCACCTAATACACTTTGATTTTTAAAGTCAATGATCAATTACTTTGATCCTCTGGTACTCCCACCACATCTCCTGGATCCCAGCTTTTCCTTTTGCAGAAGCCAAGGCGGCAGCCAGAAGCCAAAATGATCTCTCAGAATAACCTGACACTAATAAAGCTGTCCCTGAATTACAAGAGAACTGTGCTGCTCCCGCAGTGCCCCACATCAGTAGCTGAGAAGATTTTGCACAGGACCAAGGTAATATTTGCAGGAACACGTTTGCACATTCTCACACACCACAGGAAAAGACAGTATAGCGCGTACACTTTGCCAGCGGAGGTTGTGCTGCCTCTTATGCCAAAGTCATAACTCAGTGCCAATAGCCTTAATTAAAAATATTAATGCTGGAAAAGTGTGTCTGAGAAGTCTGCTGTTCCATTCTCCTTCCATACAATTGCTCTGTAATTGCAATAATTCCTGTATCTTGGGGAGGATCACTCCCCAGGGCCTGCCTTCCCATGCCTCGAAGTGCAAAACCCTTTATTATTTTACAGGCTCACTCTGCCACCAAGGTGTTACCACTTAATTAGAAAGAAGGAGAATATACATTAGGCAGAAGCCATTATAGACTGGGAATGAGGCCATGCATACGAGCTGCTTCATGAACTGCTCAATGAGAAGCTTTCTGCATGCTGCAGCTGATTTGAAGGGGAGGAGAGAATATACATCCACCTTACTGGCAAAGCCTTGACTTAGCAGAGAAGAGATGAAGCAAGACATTTCCCAGCAGCCAGCTCCCTCCTCCTCTTCTGAGATATGCTGGAGCTACAAGGAACATAGGGAGCAGCTAAGAGTAGAAAATCATGCTCCAGTATGCAGAGTCTTGGGGGAAGTCAAGAGGAAGGATGCTCTTCCTGCTCTCTGCTTCACATACGCCTCTTCCACATATGCAATGTAGGGATGTACCCCTACTGATGAAACACTGTGGCAGAGGAATTTTATAAGAAGCAGCAATTGGGATTTTTTAACTATGGAAACAAGTAAAGAAAACCCAAATTAATAAGGAATTGGTTTATTTCAGGCTTCAGTATATAGCAAGAGAAGATGTTGGACTGTGAGTGTCAGTGGGAGACACCACTGCATGGAGGAGTGGTGGACAGGGAAAACTGAAGGTGAGCTCTATCGGGAAGGCCCACAAGCATGCAGCTGCACCGGCAGGGTACAGAACAGCCGAGTCCACAGAATGATGCTCCCAGGGCACATGCAGGAACTGACACAGGACACCAGCAAAGCACATGGCCATTCAGTGCCTTTAAATTCCCTCTTCATGCCTCCTCCACCTCAGACTCATTTTTTCTCAGCCTCTCTTGCTTTTTATATAGACCAGGCAGAGCAAAGCACACCCTATTTTCTCCCTTGGCCATTTCACCAATGTCCTAGTTGTGGCTGGGATAGAGATAATTTTCTTCCTAGTATCTGGTGCAGTGTTGTGTTTTGGATTTAGTGCAAGAATAATGTTGATAACACACTGATGTTAGAGTTGCTGCTAAGTAGTGCTTACCTTGATCAAGGACTTTTCAGTCTCTCATGCTCTCCTCAATGAGGAGGAGCACAACAAGCCAGGAGGAAGCAGAGACAGGACATCTGACCTGAACTATTATTGTTAATATTGTTATTTTATTTAATCTCAATTATTTAACTGTTCCTATCTCAACCCATGGGTTTTACCTTCTCCAATTATCCTCCTCATCTTGCTTGGGGGAAAAGTGGGAAGAGCGAGGGAGCATCTGCATGGTATTTAGTCTAAGTGATAGTTGCCAGCTAGGGTTAAACCACACCACAGACTTAACCCAGCCACAGTCCCTGCCAGGATTTCCCTTTCTCAGCACTAACTCTCTGCATCAGATACTGTCACTCCAGCCAGCCCAGCTACTACCTGCATAAGAACCAGGGAAGCAGCTGGTATTAAAGGTCAGGTCTACAAATCTCAGATTCCTCCAATCAGTGGTGTGGCACTTGCAGGACTGCATTCCAATTCACAATAAATAAATAAATAATGTCCTGCATTAATCCCCATTATTACACACCATGTGCAAGCAAAACTGTTAATGCTCACCAGTGATGCAAGTTAATTACTACACTGTCACCAGATGTTATGAGTCCTGTCAAGATATGACAGGCTCCAGTATCACAGCTCCTCATTTCTTCTGGGAAGGATGGCAGAGCATTTCCATGTGGCATTACTGTCACATCATCCCATCATAAGCCTGTGATGAGAACCCTAGGAGTACATCTGATAAAGTTATTCTATTTAAAGTAACTTTTGTCTGCTTTGTTACATTACGTATTTCTAAGAGAAGCTGGTAAACCTGGAATGATTAGTCTTTAATTTGCAAACATGTATTCCCCTGTGTGCGAAGTGATTGCAGTGTGTGCAATACATACACTGCTGTAGCTTTTGTTAAACCTTGTTCCAACTCCAAAAAGACACTTGTAGCAGAAAGTGTCAGGTATGGAAGATCTCATTCCTATCATCATGTGGTGTAAGAAGTGTGGTGAAATCCTGGTTTTCCCAGTATATTTTTAAGTGTTTTCACCTGGGAGAAACTTTTATTCCAAAGGTTTTGACTCCCCCACAGAAATGTGAAAGGGTTTGGGGGCTTTGGCAGCATCAAGCACACAGCAAAATGGTGCCTTATGTTACGATAGCCCTCACCAAATCCTCTGCAGAAGTTAATCCCTGCATGCTGGCAATGTGTTCTCTTGGGTAAATTTCCTTCCTTAAGGGGAAGGTTTAACTCAGCACCGCTCTGTGACAAAAGCAACTGGCTCTTTGACTGATCCTGGGGCAAAACATCTCATCTGTGTCATTTATATTAACTCATTACATTTAACATGAATGTCTTTCTTCCCAAGTACCTTAAGGAAAAGCATCCCTGGTTTACAAAAATCAGTTTAATGATACATTTCCATAAGCTGCTTTCTCTACAGTCTGTAGCTGGAAAAATGTGCAGTTATGACCATGAATGCCAGGCTAGCACTGGGCAATCATCCCATGCTCCCTCTGGCTCCTTGCTGAGTGCCATTGAATGAGGAGACAGCATCATGAAGCTCTGTAAGCACAAAGGGAGCAGCATAGGCAAGCCTGGGCTACACAGTGAGCACTGGAAAGCAAGAGCAGGTTTTGTGGCTGTTCTCAGCTTTGCAAGGCAGCTGCAGCTCTCCCCACAGGCTGACTTTCCCATCATGACAGAGGCATCACAGCCATGCCACATCCATACAGCTATCTCTTTGATTGTCAGGGCCACTTGGAGCAGACCTGTGAATACCAACCCTTGGATTTGCATTTGAGGAGCAGAGGTACAATAGCTCCAGATGCTTCTTAACCTCTTCATGGTACTGCAGCAAAAATGCAGTAACATCCTAAAGAAAGGGAGACTGCTTTCATCATCCTCAGACCACCTTTAAGCCACAGAGATCAATGTCACCAGGTCTGGGATCTTCTTTGCCCTAGATGCTGGCTGTGTAACAGCATTATGGTTTTGTTTATGTTCAATGCACAAGCAAAATCAACTACCTAATCCTAAAAGTACCCCACTGGAAGCAAGTTACAGCAGTGCCTAAAGCAATAAAAAGTAGTGGGGTACTATCTTCCCTTTGATTCTTCTATTAGAATAGAATATTAGAATAGAAAACCATAATAGTTTTGATTTCTTTCCAGTTTTGTCCTGCTTTAAGTGCAGCCCACTGTGAGCAAGACATGGCAGACATTATGGTCTCCAGATCCTTGCTGCCTTTTCATCAGTTGGCCCATTTCTGAATTTAAACACATACCTAAAACTTGCCTAGATCACCAGAGATGACAAAGAGACCTCCAGAACACCAGACTTCAGGAGCACAAATCAAGGACAACACAACAGCTCTCTTCTATGGAACAAGTTACTTAAAACATCCCTGCTACAGATTTGAGTTTTCAGCTGATCCATTGACCATGGCTTTTGGACCATGGGAGCAGCTCCCGCTCATCCCTGAAGCAGCTACCAGCAGTATACAGGATTAATTTACAAGTCACACATCACGAGTTTCAATGGTCTAATTAGACCCAAATTATTTGACGCCTTCAAAAACATCACCAATGTTAGGAAAGATACTGAGTATGTGAAAGTCTTGCCTGCAAGGAACTGGTTTACCCTGCTAAAAGCACATGAGCACAGCATTTCTGGCCCTGGGGTGCCCTGCCACAGGGCGAATTTTGCTAATGGCAAAGTCGGCTGGAGCAGATCTCTATACCTGCCTGAAACAAAGCCTAAACGGAGAGGGCAGACAGGAAAACACAGGTACAGCCTCCATCCTCCTCCAGTGGAATTCTTTCCCCAACAAGCCCCCTGCAGCCTTTGTATTTCCTACTTCAGTCTTAACACAAGGCTTCATCTCCTACAGGGGAACAGGAGAGGAGCAAAGGCAGGAAACTTCTCAATCCTTCAGCCAGGAGCACAAAGCTGTTGATGGCTCTTTGATTTGTTACAGATTGGGCTGTCTGGTAATGCCCCCACTGAGCTGCTCAGCCCCAGTGCCAGAAAACAGATCTATAAAGCCTAACACATCACAGACAATCCTGCTACCTCTGGCAGCATCGGGATCACACGTCCAAAGTGGGTGGCCTCCTCTAAGCAGCATCTCCCCATCTCAGCAAGGAGTTGGTCCAACCAGAGAAGCTTAAGTGAGCACACAGTGGGGCCTGGGAAGCAGCCAAAAAGCTGCTGACAGTTCTGGGTCTGGAGAGAACAGTCTGATGAGAGAGGTCTGCTGTTAGGGGACTGAAAAGATTAACAGAAATCTGAACCCAATGGGAACAAGGCTAATACCCCAATTATTCGATTGCAAGTCATGCCAGAGAGACAGGCATTCAGCTGAACCCTGCACTGGGACAGTGAAGGGAGGGAAACGGATGCAGGCAGTTACCATGCCCAAAACAACCCTGCAAACACCCATTGGGGTGATCTCACAGAGGTTTGAGTCATGTGTACCTTGTATACATTCTTATCACACAGGTCAGTCACAGGCACGGCTGTGCTCCCTGTATAAGACTTTGTCATGCTGTCATGCAAAAACATGATGGTTAAAAGCATCACCCAGCTTCAACACGAGGTTCCTTCAGGAAAATGGAAGAACAATGAAGTGCTGTAAAAGGTATCTATGAAGTGGAATAAGAAAATAAAGTGGGAGGTGAACACACCACCCTTTGCCTAGAAAGTGGATCAGAGATGCTGCCTTACCCTTATCTTACCAACTGCTGAAAGTATGGATACATAGCTCTGATTAAATATAGAGAAGCCAGGAGAGGGCTCTCATGAGAAAGGGTGATTTGACTGCCTATTATGGCCTTTAATATACTATTTGATTTACTCAAATAGAAAAAAATATGGAGGACAGGACAAGAAAGTGTGGAGACTCACAGCTGGGCCTCTAGAGTCACCAACCATGGACCTGGAAGCAGAGCAGATGCGTAGCAGCTCCCCACATCCCTAACCAGATCAATACAGCCCATGCAGAGTTGAGCTGTTGCTGTCACACCCCAACAGCCAGGAGATGTTGCATTGCATCAAGCAAGCTTAAAGGTGCTGGATGTGACAGCAACTCTGACCCTTGAAGGCACTTATTACCTGCAGCCCCACAGCTTGTTGTGTTATCTTCCTATGTATGAAACACAGGGGTATAAACAGAAATTCAACCAAATTACCTCAGCACCTTCAAGAGCTGATGTTCAGAGAGACAAATCCGTGCTTGGAAGAATCCACTGCAGCCTGTAACTAAACTGTCCAAATAGCCAAGTACATTTAATTTTCTCAAATATCCAGCTTCAATCTAGCTTCAAATACTCCTGCTGATGTTTCCAGCTGTGTTTGAGAGCAGGAGAGCCTCCTGCTACCTGAGCTCTGCACCTTAGAGAGACCTTGCATGACCAAGTCATTTGCTGACACCAGCTACAGAGAAAGGTCACATTGCCAGCATTACATTTGCAACACCAGTGCTGCTGGCTGAAACCCCATTGGCCCTACATAGTCCTTGGTCCTGCTGCACTCTTTCCTTTTATTCTTTCACTGCATTTTTTAATCAGAATGCCTCATGATAGAGCAGAGGACTTCAAAGCAAAGTGAAGGTGGCTCCAGCCCTTGGCATGAGCACCAAATAAGACAGCCAGTACTGCCTATGCAGGTACCCCAAAGGGGGTGAAGATATTAATCACATTGTAAGGTTTGAATACTGTAATTTGTTGCAGCCTTTAATTCTCAGGTCTTCCCATTTTCTGGATCAATTGCAAGGAAAGACCTTTATAGCCAAGAACTCCCACACCAGTCCAGATCTGAAGGTTACAGCTGTTTCGGCCATCACTGCCTGGTGTCAATCCCCAGTGCTCAGTAATAGCCACTATGCAATTAATTCTGTTGCAATAATAGGGCAGCACCAATTACTGAGCAGACTCTTGCAGCAATAAAAAAATAATATACTAAGTCTTGCTTTCTAAGTCACAGTGCAATAAATGTGTCTTTTTTGGAGGACTTCCATCTTTATATTCCTACATCTCAGTGCCTTTTTTTTTTTTTTTTAACCTACCAAAAGTCTCAT
>NDXB01022266.1:18719-33110 GCA_002631895.1 Agapornis roseicollis
AACCTAACAGAAGTCTCATTTGCAGAGCATTCATCCTGGAGCTATGTATTCACCATATGAGACATACGAGACTCAATTGTCCCTTGGTCTGACTTGTATAACACAGAACATTGAGTTTCATCCATCCAGGTGTATACAGAGTTCAGCTCAATGCCCAGATGAGGCAAGTTATCCAGCAGGGCAGTCATGCTCTTCCAAAAGACATTGGAAAAGAAAGGTACAGCCCTAATGAAAACCAGGACAGCAGGTATCCAGGATAGGTTTAACAAAGAAAACTATGGGAAAGATGGAACTCTGAAGTGCCCCTGCCTGGAAGCCTCTGCCACCACAGGTTGGGTGACACTTAATGACAGTAGGGGATTTGAGAGGTCAGGACCCAAGGAAGAGAGAGTGACTGTTTCAGGGAAGGATTCAGAAGGGTTCCTAGCTGAACTAAAGGTTTTCCAGCAGTAACCTTGCATGCTTCAATCTGCAGGCATTGCCTGCATTGGTAACTGCTCTCCACCATCCCACCTCTTGAAGTTCACTGAAGAGTTTGCTGGGCTATTTCAAACTACAGCACAGTTTTTTAAGGCAGACAAAAACCAAGTTTTATTCTGGATGTTAAAACTGCTGTTTAGTGAAAGTTTCATGCTTGGCCAGGTGAGCCCAGGCTCCCCAAGGATGCCATCCTGCCCACAACCCTCCTGTCAATGGGAACTGTGCTCTGGAGGAACAGCTCCTAATCATAAACCATGTCTCACTCCTCTCTGCATGTGACTCCACTTTGGCACAACCATCTACTGAAAGGCCCTATCTGTGTGTGTATATATTTGCTTTGTGTTGACTTATCTTCACAGCCCATACAATCCTCACCTCCAGTCTGACCCTATGGAGTAGGTTTTGGCCAAGACCCACATACATAAGTCTAGATTTAGCCCTTGCGTGCCAATTACCTTTAAATTCTCATCTCTGTGATTCGGCTTGTTCCCTTCTCTCTCTTCACAGTCTCTGCTGTGCTCCCCACACTTCACAGCATGTGTGAGATAATATCCTTCTCCCCTGTCCACAGCTACTGCTGAATTCAGCAGAGCCCCATGGAAGAAAAGGATTTGCTCATAAGAGGTTTTCCAATTCATACTAGAAGGGACAAAGGTGAGCACAGATACTCAGTGTGATTTCTGAGCCTGGGAAAAAGCAAAAGATGTTAGGAAAATCAGAGCAAAAGAAAAGAGACAATCCCTCTGCAGCCAAGCAGGGAGCCAGGGTGTCCCCAGGGCACCCCATTCCATGAATGCTGAGCCTCCTCTCAACAGCACATCTGTGCACAGAGCACCAACAAAAATGCTTTAGGCCAGAAAAAATGGACTTCTAAAAGCTCAAAGCCAACATGCTGCTGAAGTAAATTCCTTCGAAGTAAGATCCTGACAAGGGCCTCCCCACCCTGCCACCTGCAGACAGCCTCTCCATGCAATTCAATAGTTTGTCATGCTTGTTACAGGGAAATGAATTCCCTTCACACTGACATTTCATATACTTACTGATACAGCATATAATAAACCCTCCGCCAAGCCTGTCAGCCTCTTGCAAAACTAACTTTTATTGCATGTTTTTTCATTATTATATTTAAATTTTCTTTCGGGGCTGTTCCCTTGTCATTTTTTAAAAGAGCAGCCCAGGATAACAAATCTCACTTCGGGCTCCTCCTCTGGGACAGGGTCTTGCACTTGGCAGTGCATCGACCCCCACCACTGCAGTCAGCTCTCAGGGCTCCCCATGAAAAGGCACCAACTCTGCAGAAGACCAAGCACCAGCCCTGCCAGGCTGCTGCAGAGATTTGAACAGGGACAAATTATTAGGCCCTGACGTAGCAGTGCACTGAAGCATCTTCTCAGCATTAAGCACACAGCAGTCCTCTGCTCTACCATCATACACCTTACTGACCTGGGGCTAACCACATCTATTCTATCAGCAGGATACTTACACCTAATATCTCTGACATTATGATGACTTATTCCACAGTTAGACTTACTTGCTTTCACTCTCCTACAGCATCTAACATGAGAGTGGCAGTGCACAATAATGGCTCCTGGGCATTAAAGCAGAAATACTCCTAATGAAAACCTGTAGAAGCTGTAGAATAATCCCTACAGCACTTTAGCTACAGGCTTGAGCACTAAGATGGCTTTTGGCTCCTGTGGCTTTATTTTGGGCTTAGATATATCTCTGATAACTAGCTTCTAAGCTGGGAATGAGTCTTAGGAGATCCACTCAGAAGCAGCAAATGGGAATTCTTCAGCCTCCTTTGGGATCAAGACCATCCAATGCAAATGATCACTTCCCCAGTTCACTTTTTACATTGAGCTAGAACATCAGATAAATAGAACAAACTGCTCTGTAACTGTGACAGGAGCCTGAGAGACCTGAAATAACAGATAGAAGTGACAAGTGCTCCCAAGAGTAGTTTTCCTTCTTTCCCTGCTTGACACGTCACTGTTCTCTCTCTGCTAAAAGGTCTGATGATTTTACACATTGTCTAATCTCACTTAAGAAAACCAGAAGCCTCACGGAGAGAGGAACATGTTTTTTCAAGCTTTTAAAGGGCCATGAACTCCTATATAAAAAAAAAAAAACACTTGATGAACAGCACAAAATGGTATTCTGGCACTTCTGCAAATTTAATGTTAACAGTGAGACACCACAGTATGAAATGGAAACCCAACAATGTGAACATATCATTTGTCTCATTTTTTACCCCTCTCCTCACAGAAGAAAGACTATGCTGCATCAGATGAGAGGACCATCAAACTGAGCATCCAGTCTGAAGGTACCCTGTGAAGGGTAATGTACCAATACTTCCTGAATACCTGTTCCAAGCCTCCAGCACTTGGAGCACCAGAAGAGGTCTGCGAGTACTCCTTGATATATGGCTCCCTGTAATTTATACAATGTTATTTGAACTTGCAGCACTCAAGATAGCTGCAAGAAACCTGTTACGTGTTTTATGAAGAACTGTCACCTCTCATTTGACTGTTCCATCTGCACTTTTTTTATGGCCCAAGTTCTTGTGCTGTGAGAGATAGAAAACCTCTTGTTCCAACTCTCACTCATAGCAATATTGTACAACTAGTGATCTGCTGTTCCCTGCTCTATAGGTTTTATTTAATCATTCTTAACATTCAAGTGCTTCCCATGTTGCTAGTGCTTGCTGGTCCTCTCTATGCCTTTCCCAGCTCCAAGAAGGCATTTTTGAGGTGGGGATACAGAACAGCACTCAGATGAGAAGACAGAGCCCTAGCTATAATCTGCTTTGCTCTTTGATTCTTTTCCATCAAGCCTCTTACCTTTTGACAGTTGCTGGGCTCTACAATGCCATTTCCATAGAGTAATTTACAAGTAGCATCCAAGTGTCACTGAGGAATAAGATCCCAGCTCAGAACTCAATTTGTATATAAACTGACAACTGCCTTTCCCCATGTACATCACTTAATTTATCTGCATTGAATTTCACCTGCTATATATTGCCTAGTCACTCAAGTTAGCTTTCTTTTTACCACCATTACTATCATCATCAGTTTTCACACTGCATCTTGACTTGTCTCCCAGATCATTCAAGATTCACAGAGAGGGAGTGCTGCTGGCACAGGTCTCTGCAGAGCACCACTGCTGACTCCCCTCCCTTGCAGAGGTGTATGGCTCCTTCCTGCCTTTTAAACAGTTACCTATCAGATGACTTTCCTTCTTAGACCATAGTGGCTTGGTTTCCTTAAGCTCCTTCACTGAGGAAACTGACCAAAAGCCTTCCAGAAATCTAAGTGGATTTTCTCAGCTGGACTTACCTTGTCTACATGCTCTCTGACACCTTCAAAGATTCCAAGAGATTTACCAGGCTTGATGCCTGCTCTTTCCAAAGGACATACTGCCCTACTTATCCAGCTGCCTGTTGATCCAGTTCTTTCTTTCCTCCAGTTATCCTAGTTTAAGTCTCTTTCTCTGGACCTCCGTAGAGCCCTTTAGGAACCACCTAAAAGGTGAATCACATAAGCTGCTTTCAGAAGACTACTTCTAATGCCAATGCAGTTTTAACTGAAAGGCTGCCCACTGCAGTCAGTTCAGCTTTTCCATCCTTAAGACTCACAAATAGATCTAGTAATTTCTGCACTTGCAATATGGTTTGCAAAACCTCTTTTTGAAGGTATTTTCTTCAGAGATGGACTTTTTACAAGGTCATGTAGTGACAGGACAAGGAGGAATGGCTTTAAGCTGATAGACGGAAGGTTTAGATTAGATATTAGAAAGAAACTCTTCACCATGAGGGTGCTGAGGAGCTCTCACAGATTGCCCAGAGAAGCTGCGGCTGCCCCATCTCTGGCAGTGATCAACGCTAGGTTGGACAGGGCTTGGAACAACCCGCTCCAGTAGAAGGTGTCCCAGCCCCTGACAGGGTGTTGGAATTGGATGTGCTTTAAGATCCCTTCCAACCCAAACCATTCTATGATTCTGTGGTATGTTAAAAAGGCTGTAAACACATTAGCATAAGGTCTCTCGTCTGTGCTGAAATATCACGAATTGATCCAGAGTCTTCAAGAGCTAAAAGTGCAAATTATTAGAGCATGGACTGAAGACACAAAACTCCCCAGCAAAGGATGCAATGCAACTTAATCTTCTGAGCCCTCAGCTGCATGCATTACTTGCCTTCATCCTTCAAAAAGCTTACAGCAATCAGTGGCCATGGCAGACTCAAACTGGGCATGACATACATTTGAGGTTGCACCACAAGAACTCTTTCAATACTTCATTACTAAAAGAGACCTAGAACCCATGGCTAAAAAATTCTTACCAAAACTGACTTTTTAGCAGAACACATGATTCTGTTTTGTCTGACTCTCCCACCCCTCGTTCAAGGACTTTTGAGAAGCTGGAAGCTCCAAGCTCCAGAGGAAGCAAGCATGGGGGAAGCCCATCAGCAAGCAGTGCAAGCACACCACTCCTCCAAGCACAGGCACCTGCACCACCATCCCCATCCTCCCTCTTGCTATCTGCAAAACACATCCATCCTCTCGACAGGCACTGCCAAGACACAGTGCTGTCTCCCTAGAGGCATCCTCCTTGAACACTGCTCAAACAGGACAGTCACAGAAGGGAATTGCATCTCTAAACTAGCCCCTGAACAATCCCCTTGGCTCTTCCAGCAAGGTCCAGTGTTTCTGTAGCACAGGGAGCAACTCATTATACTCAGGGCTCAGCAGAGTATGTTCCCATGGAAACAGGCAGCCTTTTTATGTCTGTTGACAGCTTTGGATAGGTTTTTTCTTTTCCTCTAAAATGCTTGGACACAGAACAGGTGCCTCCAAGCCAGGCAGTAACCAGATAGTGCAAAGCTAGCACAGCCAGATAATGAGACAAGTGTTTATTTGAGATGAAATATTTTCAGCCAGCAAGGTAGTGAGCCTATAGCTGTGCAGTCCCTTCTGCAGGGGCATGCAAAGGCATCTGCAAGGCATTTGATGTCCACAGTCCATCAGCAGGCTGGCACAGGCTGCCCACATCCAAAGCACTGCACACTGGGAACAGGGGATGTGGAGGGATTGCCTTCCCTCCACTCCACAAATCCTGTGGCAGGGATGGGTAATTGACTCCACCGTATCACGGCTGCCAGCAAAGTCTCATTGTCACAGTGTGTGCAGTCAAGACTCTCCTTGTAAGCCTGTCTAACCAGTCTGGGAGTGATCTATTTGGAAAGCAGCAAATAATCCCCCTATGCCTTTTTTCTTACAGCGATGGGCTTTCAGTGAACTGAAAGAAAAAAGGGTGGATCAACAAACGTGCTCCCTTTACTCAAGCCAGTCACCGTGCAACAGCCAACTCTCCCCTCCCCTCATGCTATCCATTCAGCATTTCCTTTCTTACCACCAAGATGCCATAAATTATTTTGCTTCTTCTATAGCTCGAATTGTTACAGTGCCTGAGTTTCGGCCAGAAATCACTGAGTAATTTTGCTCAGGAATACTTGTAATCAGTAATGTGGTGTTACATCAAAAGCAATGTCATGAAGTATTCAGGTTTCCAAGTCAGGTGCTCAGGGAGTAGACTGTGCCAGATTTAAAATTGCCTGTGCAAATTTTATTGTGCTCACATGTTATGGTACAGTCTAATTACCCAATTGCCTCCTATGCCCACCCCCCTCCCCCAAAAAAAACCCTGCCTTGTTCACCAAATGGATAATTGTTCACTACAGACTTTTATCACCCTAATTATTATTTAGTATATGACATCCAAACCCTGTCTCCAGCAGAAAACTGTGCATTTCCTCTTGAACCTGGCTAGACTTTTCTAACCAATGTAGCTGAAAACTTCAGAGCATTTTCTTCTCAGCACAGCATACTATATGTAAATAATTTCATAGATAAAGTAATTTCTCAGCAGCATCAGATATAAAAGCAAAGACTGAAGCATATGGAGAGTAAAGCTACTGAATATAACAACTAGTTCTGTAATACTCCAGGCATCGTCAGTCTGATGAACTCCAGAGCATTTAGCATGTCACTGACTTGACTATACTAAGTTAAACCTTCAAATAAGCTTTTGACCGAAGTTCTCTGCATTTCTACACATCAGCCCTTCAATCTGCATTCAGAAGATGAGGCATGCAGTTGCTGATAAGTTCAGTTTCTTGCTCTGCATCACAGAAGATGCATGGCGAGTGATTCCTATCTTCCAACCCAGCCCATGACTTCAAGAGACTGCCCTTTCCTGTTCCCACAGCCTGTGGTGTGCTTTGCACCACGCATGCACCATTCCTACAGGAACACCCCTCTTAGGCACAGTGCAGGGCACCACATGTCACCACCCAAAATACAGAGGTGTTCTGTGGATGGACTTTGAGAGATTTAAAAAGTCACCATTTCATTTTGGGGTTTTTTTAGTCCAAACAGAACAAGAAAGGCACAATGCTGAAGTTGTTTTCTGAATGAGCTCAGGGCAAAAGAACTGCTCAGGATCAAATGAAAGGTCTCATTTTTAGATCAACCCTCCTTGTTTCGAAGTCCTTAATGTAAAAGTCATTCCAATCCAAAAGAAAAATCAGCCCTACAGCCAGGAAGCAAATGCAAAATGCTAATGTTAAAAAGCATGCACTTCCAGTATTACAGGCGTTTTATTGTGAAATACAATTTCACAAGAAAGAAATACCATTTAATTCGAGCCATATTTTACAATGTGAATTGTGATGCTGAGCGTTTCTAACTAGCTTTCATTGCAAGCACTGAGCAAGGTAGCAGGCAGAGTAAGTAATGTATGGCCATGCATTAGAGGCTGTGCAAGAGAAAATCTGTGCAGAGGAGATGAAATAAAGATCTACTCCTAACGGTCCCTAAGTGGACATATTTTAAGTGCTTGATAGGGTAACCTTATCACAAGGGCTGCTTTTCTTTGGAATTCACTGGAACCTGTTTGTACCTATTCATTGGAACCTGTTTTATACCCATTTTGTTTGCAGCAGAGGTCAGAAGGATGCTTTGCTGTATTGTTGCTGTCATGATGATGGAGAGAGAGAGAATGAAGCAAATTTATACAAAACATTTGGAAGAAAGGGCTAAAACTGAGGAAATACAAAGTTATTCCTGAAAAAAACAGGAATGAACGGAAGATGAATGGTGTTATCAGTGAGAAGATGAAAAAAGAAGAGAGGAAACACCTAGAGACAGAACATGGGGAGAGATTTTTGTCTTGTAAGATTGGCTTTTCACTAGAGCTGAAGCATTTAAGGTAAGAGGGGATTTGTGTGTACTCCACTCCCTATACAGAAACAAATATTGAGGACTGACAGCTTTTGTCCCTCAGCCTCCAGCCTTCTAGAAACCTCTTTTGGCCATGCTATAGCCAGAAAACAAGATTCAACCTTCTCATAGCAGCCAAGCATCCCTTCTCCTACCTGCAGGTTGTCTTTCTTCATTTGGGATCTGTGATACTATTCCCCCCCAAAACCTCTGAGGAGTTCTCAGCCCTTACTAGCCTTGCTCAAATGCATCACTAAGATCCTTTGAAGCAGCCTCTGCTTTCCACCTGGTAGTTAACACTGAGAGTAACCATATGAAAAATGTCTTGGGGGTGCTGATGACAAACTCATCATGATGCAGCAGTGTGTGCTTGCAGCCCAGAAACAACCTGTGTCTTGGACTGCATCGCCAGCAGTGTGATCAGCTGGTTGAGGGAGGGAATTTTCCCGCTCTGCCATGCTGTGCTGAGACACCCCTACAGTCCCACATCCAGCTCTTGGGCTCATTCAGCCTGGAGAAAAGTAGGCTGCAGGGAGACCTTAGAGCAGCTCCAGTGCCTAAAGGGGCTACAAGAAATCTGAAGAGACTTTTGACAAAGGCAGGTAGGGACAGGACAAAGCTGAATGGCTATAAGCTGACAGAGAGGAGACTGAGGTTAGACATCAGGAAGTTCTTTACTATGAGGCGCTGGCACAGGTTGCCCAGAGCAGCTGTGGCTGCCCCATCGCTAGCAGTGTTCAAGGCCAGGCCGGAAAGGGCTTGCAGCAACCTGCTTTAGTGGAAGATGCGAGTGCATGCAGCTGTATGGTTTAACCCTGCCACTCAGCTCCCTTTGCTGTCCCAGAGTCTCCCCACCCCCCCACCCCATGCACAGTTATGCTGCAGCTTCACATGGTGGGTGTTGCAAAGGAGGGCTGGGAAGCAGCTTGGTTTATAGCCCCTCTCAAAATCGCATTCAAACCCAGAGCTGCCCACTGATAGCGCTGGTGCAGCTGTACACTGTACAGAGGAAACATGAGCTGCCTGGAAGGCAGTAGACTTGCCTTTTCATCTCACTTCAATTTGAGGATGTTGTGTCCCATCTCTGCTACGCTTCCCAGCTCTCACACAGTGACCAAAAACCCATGGTCCCATTCTTTCAGAATGAGAGCCAGAGCTATCAAACCCTTTCCAAAAGACAAAAGTATTCGTGGTTCAGGAGATGAATTCACTTCTGCTTATTATTCAGCTCAGCTATAGTTAAACCAATTTAAGCTACGCAACATAAGAGTTATTAAAAAAGATCTGTGCCTGTCAACTTTTCATTACATTACTGCTCGACATTCACCTTGGAAAGAGAAGGAAAAAAAATAGGGGAGAAAAAAGAGGAGACTTTAAAATTAAACTATGCTAAAATGTAAACCAGGCACAGAAGAGGAAGAAATTAAAACACTATCGCAGGAACACAGCTTGCACAAGCTGCCCTTTCTCCCCTCCCAATCCCAGCCAGCCTGTTAGAGCCCAAGGGCATCAAACAGCAATTCAAAGGAACAACATCACTGCACTCAATTTTGTTATTTGTGTTTTCCTTTGAAACATATCATTGCTGAGGCTGAATTTGTCCTCCTGATAGGGGTCACTTTCTCAGGTAGAGACTGAACTGGGCACCTGTTTGCTAACAAGTACCCTCCACCAGCAATGCCACTTGTAAGGGCTGCAAATCAGAGCAGCAGGTTTTCACCTTCCCCAGAGGGTCTTCCCTCCTCTTCTTCTCATCCCAGACAGCAGAGGAGGAAAGTACTGCCCTTACAGGCCCCAAAAGGATCTTTTTTTTTATCCTTCAGAAATATGCTATCATAATAGCCAGATTCCTGTTCTTTATGTCTCACAGGGTGTTTATTGTCTCACAGAGCATCACACTAAAACTGTCCCTCTCCACCTGATGGGCAGGGTGGTTCTTGTTCTGCTTTACTGATAAAATTGGCCCTCCCCACACGTGGAGCAGAAAAATCAACCATGCAAGGACAGCCCAGGGCTAGGGGGTAGGGGGAACAGCATATTCAGGGGTGCTACTCATATACACAAACATAAGAGTGCATCCTCATCTTTTTCTAAGCCTGCTCATGCTAGCCTCTGAGCTTTTCAGACAGCTCATCCTTGCAGTCCCATGAGCAGCAGAAATGCTAGCAACCTCATCTTCATGCTCAGAAAGCAAAGCAGAAAACAGCAAATGATTTGATTCACCAAGAGAGAAGGACAAAATCTTCCCAGCACAGAGCCCTAACCATGCCACCACTCTTTCCTTCCCTCTGACCAGAAGCTGTTCTGCTGTGCAAATAATGCTTACACTGTTAATGTGCCCCACTGCAGGGCACAGACTTCATGGCAGCAGTCAAACATGGTACACTACCTTCAACCTAGCACTGAACCCATTCCTTTTTACAGTGCCAGGCTCACTACATCTTTGTCCCCAGCCTTCAGTACAGGCACAGTGAGGGTTGCCCCATTAAGAGCTGCTGCTACCAGCTCCCCTTCCTCATAACATTCACCCTCTTCAACAGCTGCAGGAGTAATGCCAAGTTCAAAGGGCCAAAGAGGATTATTTATCTGTATTTGATGCTATATGAAATCCTCCTCTAGCTCCTCTCCCAAAGCCCCAGTTAACCATTTTGCAGGAGAAAGCCATGTAGTTTGCTCCCTGCCACCTAAGAAGCCAAATGAAGGCAGCAAGAGCTGCATATTTCTGTTATTACTTGTTCCACTTGAGTGAAATTCCACAATTGGGCAGTAGCAGGAGGCACTTGCTCTGAGCAAACAGTTGTGAACACACCAAAAGTATAATCCCTGTGCAGGGAATTAAATGATCTGCAGTACAGAGGGGAAATCCAAAGCTCCTGGTGATGAGAAAGGAGACACAGCAAGGAAATAAAGATTGAGAACTCTAAGCTTTACATCAAATCAGATCACTCAACTGGGCAGAACAATTCAAAGCCAGCCCAGCAACAGACTGCTTTATGGTAATTGTTTCACCAAAAGGCAAGAACAGAGGTTGCTTAAAACAACTATAAAAGGTTTTCAGATATTTGATAATGAAACTGCTTTCCTGACGGAGCCATTTCCCACCACCTTACACACTGAACTGTGATTTGGGCAGCATGGCTTTTTAGCTTGCCCAGGAGCACTTCTTGCAGGTTCTTACATTGTTAAGGAGATATAAAACAAAAATAAACCATTTGTTTTCAACAAAATTGCCACTGGAGACCTGATCTGACAACCCTTCAGCCTTTACTCACCCAGCCATTCTGTTGACTGCTGTCCAAGAACAACTTTGTATGTGGAACAGCATCAGACTGGGAGCTAGAACTGCACGTGATTTCCTCAACAAGAGCTGGAATACAGGCTGGCATTGGCTGAAACCTGAAGTCAGCAGAAAATCCCAGAGGTTCTATCTAGAAAGCATTATGTGCTAAATTGTTAAAAACGTGAATCCAGGACTGCAATCGAAGCATGCAGCTAAGATTCAGCATGAAGTAACTTACCCCTTTGTAGGAATCCTGTGCCCTCATTTACAGGACTAAACCTACACATCACCTAAGAGGATGAAACCACTTATGGACTCACTGGAGAGAGCTGACAGGCAGCATGCTAGTGGATGTTATGCTAAGATGAGCAGGCTATGAGCAGGTCTGTGGTATCCCAAATGTGAAACATCCCCTGTGAAACACACGGCGTTCATCCTGGTTTTGGGGACTCTTGTGGGTCTGAACCCCAAAGGGAGGTGAATCAGCATGAATGTGAGGTATCACAGGATGCTAAGACCACTGTAAATTTTCTCCAGTGGATTTCTGAACTGCTTTGTATGACCAAGGCTTGGGTCCTGGGGCATTTTCCTGTCCCTGAGCACTACAGGCAGTGACTAGCTGGGGAGAATAATCACTGCTGCTTTCTTAATCATCAGTTGCATAAGGAAAATTATTTCTTCTCTACAGAGAATGATACTTTGAGGGTTAAGCACTCCCTTCTTCACCTCCAAGGAGAGAGGTACAGATCCACAGAGCAGCTCTGTGCTTGGTAAGCAGTCCCCACTGCCAGTACCTAAGTGATAGAAGCTGGGACTAAAGTATTACCGTCCTGATACTTTACTAAAGGCATAATGAATGTACCTATCCATAAAGCACAGGGACAATTTCTTTGGAGTATCAGCACAGTGTTAGAACAGAAACAGCAATTCTTCAAGTACAGAAAGCATCTAAAGATGCAAATGCTACAAGCAATTGCTAAGAAGCACATTTAAATGAATATTCCCACTAAGTAGATATCAGGATAAACTTCAGAAAATAGGATAATGCATGATGAAGATTTATGGCAAATATTTTGGTTTGGTATTTTATTCCACTTCTACATGTTCTCTGTGCTAACAAGTTTTAATTTACATTCTGTGTGCTCACAAATATTGATTCTTTTTATAAAGCAGATCCCAGGGTCTTACACAGGACCCAAGGCAGAAGGGTAACAAATGATTAGCAAAGAAATGGCAAGTACTCACTCTGATTAGCCTCATAAGAGCTGGCCAGTGACCCCAGTCCCAGATAAGAAACCTGTTCCACTTATGTGAAGCCCTCAGCGAAAGGGGAAACAAAAGGTATTCATGGCCTAGAACCTGTTTAAAGAACCTAGTCAAATCCAAAACATCTGAAAGGTACAAGTCCACCAGGTTTCCTTCCAAAAGATGAAAACAAAACTGGACTTTATGAGAATGCATCCAGCTAGAGGTAGGTATGAATCCTGTTAGGTTCATTAGAGGACTTTCTGTCAAAACCAAGTTGAAAATATGTATGTTACAGCACTTGGAGCAAACAACATGATTTCTGCTCTAAGGTGACCATTTCTGGAATACTGATGGATCCTAGAGCCCTTTAAAGAATTGTTTCATTTGCATCCCCACCTAGTGTTATGTTTTCCAAGAAACCCAAAATGCAAAGACAAAATAAAGAGTTATCCAAGGTTTCTGCAAACTATGAGCATCCCTAGGAAACAAAGAGGAAACATATGCACCTGCAACTCCTCACTCATACACAGGATGCATGAATAGAGAAAGCTGCTTTTCTTTAACTACTCACTTCTATGAGCACAAGCTTCACAGTCTCAATATACTGTCCCAGTACTCTTCTGAGAGTAGGGAATGGCTAGCATCTCCCATTCACTGGCAGGGAAGTAAAGTACAATACTGCTGCCTTGCAAAGGTTGTGGAGCTCACCATGTGCACAACTACTCCTTAAATTCATAATTTATCTTCACTTTCCATAAAACTGCTGCTCTTATGGTGCTATAAAGCCACTGCATCTGACTGTACATATCAAGTTAAGCACCAGGAAAACTCACACAGTTTCCTACCTAAGGGCTGGCATAGGATGGATAGCTCTTTCACTTTACAATAGCCCAAAATTTTAGTGCTGGGACTGAAAGGGGTCTTAAATGGCTGGTGTGACCTCCCAGTAAGAAGCATGAGGTAGAGGGACTTAATTCTATACAAGCACACAGATATTGTAAAGGAAATGGCACTGAGCACCAAAAGCAACAAGTGCAAAAAAGAAACTGGGGAAACAGCTGTTGTTACATGGGAAACGATCAAGATTCAAGCTCTGGGTAGAAAACACATTTCCTGGTCCTTTCCTTCAAGGTGAACATCTGTGCATGTAAATTGTACCTGCCTTAATCACTAGCTTAGTCTTCCATGGCTTAAGCATTAATATGAATCTCTTGAAGCTATCAGGTATCTATATGTGCACGGACTGCAGCTGAACAGCCAGCAGGAGTCTGCCTCAGTGCAAGCTGCCTTCTATAACAGTAAAACCTTTCTCTATCTAGCCTTCCCCGCTCAGAATCCAGCCAGCTTCTTATTTCCCTCCATGCTTCCTTGTTCTTGCAATAGAAAATACATGGAGAACATTCTGGAGATACTAGCTATATTTTATCTCCAATGACTAATAATTACCAAGGTCAAAATTAAACAGCTGACCCAGATCCAACCCCTCTTGTATCTCTCTGCCTCATTGACTCCCCATTTCTCTCTTCATCTCATCTGAAAATACATCTTTTCCTCCCTTGGCCACAGCTGTTAATGTCTCTGTGTGTGCATGTGTGTTGTTATTTATTATTTAGCACTGCAAATCACCTTATGAAGCAGCTTCCATGAAAGGCACTACCATAAAAGCAAGCTGCTTTTGAATATTTTAGGAACCTGGCATTCTGGTATTGATATTCTAATTCCATTTATTTGAAAATCAAGTCAGGCCCCAACAGGTTATTCAACAAATTAATAAATGTTGCAGCTTTTGTCTTCCAGAGGGCTTTTCCAGCCCCTGGGATTTGCACTTTCATGTTTTTCCTCTGGTAAAGCCTGCTGCGTTTGTTTGCTTAAGAAAGGAGACCTGATGTTCTTGTGTGATCCCCTGACTCCAATAGCTGGGGCTTGAAAAGCAAACAAATACTTCAAGATGCAGAGGGAAGAAAAATAAAACCAGAGATCAATCACTCAACATCTTCCTCTTGTCAAATACCTCATGTGACTTTCTTCCTTCCCACCCCACCCCCCCCCCCCCCCCCCCCCCCCCCCACCCCACCGGCAGGCGTGACAGCGGCGCACACCCTCCCC
>NDXB01022266.1:39099-85332 GCA_002631895.1 Agapornis roseicollis
GGGGGGGTGTTGAAGGAGGTATCGGTCAGTGCTCAGTTGGGCTGGGTGAGGCAAGTTATCGGTCAGCAGTTAGTGAGATGCTGTATTCTCTTGTTATTTCCTTTACCATCATTATTATTGGTGGTAGCAGCAGTGATTTGTGTTATAGCTTAGTTACTAAAACTGCTCTTATCTCAACCTGTGGGAGTTGCATTCTTTTGATTCTCCTCCCCATCCCTCCAGGAGCAGGGGGAGGGCAAGAAAGGGGGATTGAGTGAGTGAACAAGCTACGTGGCTGGGTTTAAACCATGAAAGCTGCCCAGGAATTCCTGCACCAGTCCCATCTTGATTTTCAAACACCAAGTGATAACAAAAGTTTGCTCACACCTCAGTGAGTTTCTCCAACATTTAATTAACCTGTTAACCCCTAAATCACCCCAGGCAGTGGAAGTCATTTTAGAAAAAAATGCCCAGATGCCTTCACAGGACATCTAAACACCCTAAAATTATTTTGGGATGCAGAATTAAGTTCACAAACCAAACAAAAATACCCTCCCCCCCAAAAAAAAAAAAAAAAAAACCAACCAANACCCCAGGCAGTGGAAGTCATTTTAGAAAAAAATGCCCAGATGCCTTCACAGGACATCTAAACACCCTAAAATTATTTTGGGATGCAGAATTAAGTTCACAAACCAAACAAAAATACCCTCCCCCCCAAAAAAAAAAAAAAATGCACCACACAACAGCCCAAATTTTGAGTGTTTTTTTAAAGCTATATACAAAGTATCTAAGGAATTATTAAATCAGAAAATGTTACTGATTTTTCTAATCTAAACTTTCTATTGAGAATGCTCCAGTGTTTTGCTCAATGTATACCAGCTTCCAAGAGAAGCTGCTTCATGACTGGTTGGATCTTTATCACAGTTTGGCAAAGTAACCATGAAATCTTAAGAAGCTTGATGTCAGGATGACTGCAAAACAGGGAAGGGCTGTATAATGGCAACCCATTTGCTTGTGGCGAGCAGCTCCTCTGATGTAGCCCTTTTGCCTTCTGCTGCCCTGCCTCAATTTTATTCTTTCATCCTTTATGATGTAAGCTGACATGCTGCTAAAGGCAAACCCATTCCAACAATCTCTCACACCAGCTGGGATCCAGTTGCCAGACTTGAGCTAGGGTGCAATCACACCTTGCTTTGCATCACACCAGTGGATTATAGTCTGCATACAGCTCACAGCAGTGAACTGAAACTGCATCCTGCTCTCACCAGTGCACTGAGGAGACATGGTGAGAAGTCCATCCTCAGCTAATGCCTAGGGCTGGACTGTTAATAGTTGCTCAGAATTTCAAGGAGACCAACTCAGCTACACCCCTATTCACACAGATCACAAACAAACCACCTCTTGAGAAGCTGCATGTTTCTGGATAGTGGAAACAACCACCCCTGCTACCACCCAGCTTCGGGCAAAGAAGATCGAGCTTATCTTCTCATTCTTAGTACTTAAGAACCAGTCATACCCCTGCAAGCTCCTTGGGGTTGCCTGCATGCCACTCATTGTGCAAGCTCAAACTCCAGCAAACAAGCAAAACACAAGAACAGGGTCTGCTATTGCCAGAGAAAACATGACAGCTGAATGCCTGTCAGTAAAGAACAATTAAACTACATCCTACTGTCTAAGATGTAAAAGAAGCAGAAGGCTTTACTTTAACAACTGTTACCAAGCCTGAAACAGTGTGGCTATGTACCTACCTCTGGCAGTGATTTTGTGAGTACAAGTACATCTGTCTCTGCAGTTGATCTTTTCTCCATTGCTTCTCACTTCCAGAAAAGACCATCACCACCAACTGGTTTTTAGCTGGGCAGCTGTAGAAGTCTCACTGCAATACATAAAACATCCATGGACATTAATATAGCATTGAAGGCAGCAAAGAATCACTTGCAAAGCCCAGTGAATATCTATTACTGCAAGACATAAGAATGCTAAAAATACTTTACCTCTCTGGCATTTTTTAAGTCAAGGTGTTAGACCCTGCTTCTTCTTCATAACACAAGGGATAACAGACACCTTAGGCTATTTGTTTGAAGATGGCCTCTTCAAACAACATCTTTGCCAAAGGAAAGAAAACATTTCTGACTGTTTATCATCCCTCAAGATGCACATACATACAGTGTGATGAAGGCTGGAGTAGCAAAATGGCATCTAAGCAAGCACAAACTGAAGGTAGCTGACACCACTGGCCATTATGCCCTACATAGCACATGTCTGCTGCCAGAGAAATTGTTCCTAGAGTCACCAAACTGAAGAACTGTTCACTTGTAACTGTTCTGCCTAGACTCCATGTCACTTTATCCTCAGCAGTTAAAACAACTGAAGCTGGAGCAGCTCTACTAAAGATCTCCACACCAGAATGATTTCTCTCTCCAAGGAAAAGGAACTTTTTGTTTCCACATCTATTTGAAAGATTAGCCAGGGAAGTTCAAGTACCTTTGAAGCTGTTCTGAGTCTAACAACATGCCAGACTGTTTCTGAGTGATAGTATGGCAGTATTGCTCCAGGAGGAGTAACTATAGGCTTTAAAGCAGCTCTAAAGGAGTTAAAGCCCAGCACTTGCCTGTGGGAATCCTTAACCACACTATAAGGCATGAGAGATACAAGGGGATTGTCTGGATAAAAGTTGATTAGCCCACATTACAGGGATTAGTGCTCCTTTTGAACTTTTAACAACTTTGTTATGTCTTCTACTTGCCTTTTTATGTAAAAATAAATAAATAAAAAGATGGAGAGTTTTTTAAGCTGATTTTTTTTAAAGGAAATTATTAATTCTCCCTATTACCAACAGATAAAGCCCTGGCCACACTTGAAAGGGCGAGTCAATAACGTACAGAGGTTGGAAGCACCACAAATCCCATTCGACATGCTCTGATTGGCTTTAGATGTTTGCCTTTGTAGCAGGAGCATGGCTAGATTCCACCACAGCTCAGCAGCGCACACTGCAGAGACAACAAACTGGGCGGCAGCACAGAAGCGGGCCGAGCTGAAAGGAGCTAGTGAGTGGAAGAGAAGACAATCCCATTACACTAGCTCCAGGAAAGCCAAGGAAACAGCAGAACCACTGGTGCAAGCAAGGTCAGACCAGAGCTGCTCCCCATGAGCAGTCTGTCTAGACTACAAAGTATTGGATGTTGGTTAGAGGCTAACAAGGAATACTATTTGGACATGGGGATGCACTATGATCAAGGGGCAAACTGCAGGCTTGGTACCCAGCAGATAAGCCTGAGCCAGGCAAGATGAAGTCAGAGTAGTGCAACTGTTACCTCAGCCCCCAACAACCAAGACAGACATCCTGGATGGAGCTCTGCTGGGAGAGAATCCCAGTTCCCCCCTTACTTCTCAGCTCATTCCAGTATAGAATTTACCAAACACTGGCTGGCAACTGACCTGAGAGGCTTGGACAGTTCAGTAGTAGGTTGAAACAGCTTCTCCTCCCATGTACCACTATGTTTTATGCATATATCTGAGAAAGGTGCTTAGCTCTAAACAGGCACCTCCCCATTTGCTTCACATCTGAAATGGAGTAGCAGTCACCCATATCCAGCCACTGTGTCCAAAATTTACCAAAAGTACAAATGCCTTGAAAAGAGTTATGAGGAAAGATAAGAATTATGGGCAGAGGGGTGGGAAAAGCAGGTTCCAGACTTGTGTCGACACCATGCAATCTCCCACTGCTCCTGTCAGATTAACAGGTTCATTACTTCCAATGGCAAACAGGTTGTTTCCTTCTTTCAAGTGTGGCTCATATGGAAATTGAAAGGTCACCCTGACCCCAAGGCTGCTGTCTAGAGACTTTTCACCTCCTTTAGACTGAAGTGCTTCATTTATTTAAATAGCTTAGCAACATGAAACTTGAATCTTGTTCCACTGAGTTGAAACATGCTTTTATCCTGCTGTGTGAAAGTGTTCATCAGGAACTGGGCTGAAATCGCAACACTCATTCTACCTGGAACCCTAAGCTTGGTCAGAAGATGAGCTGATAGACCTGAAAAATCAACAAGCAGCACTACATATCCTCAACATGTAAACCTCCTTATTTTGCAAGGCCATGCTTGCCTTATGACAGGATCAACAGAGCTGGGAATGGCCCAAAACTATTCATCTACATGCAAAAGCATCTTTCCTGCTTCTTCGGAGTTAATGATGTCTAGTAGATAGGTTCTGACACAGCATCTTCTGGGTTATGTTTTAACCAGCCCAGAAAACATAGGCAACCTCAATAATCAGCTGCTCTACAACACACTATTCAACTGGCTGATGACTAATACAATGCCATTTTAGCTTCAGATAAATAGGAGAACTTCATTCTCTAGCTGTAAACACACTGCCATCACAAAGAAATCCATATAATTTCAAATGCCAAGCCTCTTTCAAATCTCCAGCCAGTTTTAGTTAGGAGGAAATGGGAATATCAGGCAGAAAGACTACACTATCTTGAATTGAGGACAATTAATAATATGTGCAGCAAGCCCCACAGACCACCTCTCTTCCTTCCCTCCCACTGCAGACAGAAAAAGAACTGAATTGGAAATTCAGTCAGGAAAAGTACATCCTCCAAAATTAAAAGACAAAGGCACAGTGAGAAAATGAGCTGTGTCAGGCTCACTTACAACATCTGCAGTACAAGACACAGATAATTCCCTTCACAAAGCAAGGCAGCCATGCATTCCTTGGGCTCCACAAGCACCTTAGCATGCATTCAGGCTGTGCAGGTAACACCCCTGAGCTTATGAAGCATCTCCTGAAATAATTCTGGAGAAAACACACCACTGTTGGTCTTCAGTTCAACAAGCAAGGGAGCAAAAGCACTCTGTCCCCACCAATTCTTGCCATGAGAGACAGCCCTTCATCTCTGTATGGAGAGGGAGGCAGCTCAATCAAGGCTAATGAGGGAGAGCCCAGGGCCTTGCACAGCATCCACCACACCTTTCCAATCAACCAAACCTGCCTACAACCAGGCCACAGTATGACAACATAGTGCTACCTCCCCCTTTGCAACACTTCTATGTCCTCACACAGCATCTTCATGTCCTAGCTGGGGTGTATTTTCACAGGACACTGCGGAGTTCTGAGTGGCTTTAAAGAACACTTGAAGAGGAAAAGAAACCCAACCACAAAAAATAAAAAAGCAAAATGCCCCTCCAGTTGCTATAGCCAGCATTGATGAAGTCAGGTATGGACTATCTAAATAGGGCAAGTGTCTCATTTGCACTCCCAATACAAACTTATTGTCTCGGGAACCAGACAAGGATTGCATGTGTCTTAGAGAAGCACATGTGCATAGACATTTAAAATTATTAATTGGATTCTTACTCTTATTAAAATGCTCTTTCTGCTGTAATACAGGATGCAGCTGCTGAGATCAAAGACTCATCATTCTGCATGCACATACATAAGTGGAAATTCCTGCCCCAGAGCACGTACAAGAGAATGGATATGACAAATGCTGAAAAAGGAAAGAGATGAAGTGAGTTGTTTCGGGTCAGAGCTTTGCTTGGTGCTCTGTGCACTGCATGCATAGTGTTTTAGGGGGCAATTTTGTTTCCTGTGGTGATCTGGGAATGCTACAGCTCTTTGTTCCAGACTACTCTGCAGTCTCAGAAGTGGAAGAGGATCCCATCACAACTAGCAGACTCCAACATACAGATGCAAAATTGCTCAAGATTCTGACTTAATTAGTGCTGTGTTCCTATCCCACACAAAGTGAACATAAATTGACCTGAAATGGAAGAGATTGCTATGAAGTAACATGAACTGCTGAAGAATGGCTCTGGCTACTTCTTTTGCAATTCTAGCATCTACAGGTTAGCAACACCAGCATCAGTGTGGGGGGACACCAGTCTCTGGGGGGACAGCAAGCACAAGCTGATAGTGTCCTGCACCAGTGCCTCATACTTTTAGACATAACAATATATAACATTTTGGTTTTGCAAAATGTTCTACATGCTTACAGAATCATTCCCCTGATTCCTTACAACTACCTATTTATGTTCAGAAGCAGCATCAGTGCAGCTGGGTTGCTATGTTTTGGGGTACCAAAGCAGGAACTTTTCAGGTAAGGGTTGCTGAAAATAGTACTGCTCATTTTCTCCCAGCTTCACCAAGCAGAAACTAATTCAGTGAAACCTAAAGTTGAAGGGGTTTGAACACCCAGGAACACCTGCCTCTTTCCCTTAATTCTGCTTCTGGAGGAAACAAGATCAAGGATGGATGCTCCTCAGTGTCCCTTGGAAACTGGAAATCCTACAGACCAATTGTGTGCATCTCCCTGACTCCTTTGCAGAATAGTCCAGAAAGGTGACACAAACAGTACTGAATAATCCCTTTTGAACACAACCCTAGCCTTTCATTCCCTCTGTCCCTGGTCTACAGCCTCCAGCTCAGTTCAGCTGTGACTTGAGCCAATCACAAACTGTACCTAAGCCATAGCACAGAACAAATGCTTGTGGTAATGAAAGAAACCAGCCTCTTACACCTCTACAATACTAACGGCTGAGCTGAACCCCTTTGGTAGGGAGAAGTGTAAACAGTTTCAAAGCAAACTAAACCAGCCAAACTAAGTTCCTGGGGGAAAACCACTCCCTCCAGGCTACCCAGATACAACAATGTTGATGCACTGTGCAGCCCCTGATATCCATAGCCAAAACACCAATTCATTTGATACAACCTTTTTGTCTCCTGGGCACTAGACAGCCTTTTGGGCTGAGACTGCCTGGATGATCCCAGGGAGCACTGGGGAAAGTAGTATAAAGGCCCAGGAGGGGAATCTGAGCTTTGCTAGAAGAATGTAAACTATAAGGGAAAATAAAATCCTATCAAACACAGCTTGTAAGATTAGATGAGGCAAAATATGCTGTGAGCCTCTTGTTGTTTAAAATTCCCTTTCCCTCTGATGCATTGTTTCACCTAATGAAGAAACATGCTTTCATTTAGCAGACTGTTACCTCCTACCACTTAACAGATCCTCCACAGAGCTGTAACACTGCAGCCATTATTCTGTATAGCATCATGGAATGATTTCTCTTGGAAGGGACCTTAAACATCATGTAGTTCCAACACCCTACCATAGGCAGGGACACCTTCCACTAGACCAGGTTGCTCCAAGCCCAAATACTTCAGTACATACCTATGCACTAGTCATGTCTCTCACCAGGTCTCCTCAACACTTTCACACCCAGTTCCTCTTTGGACAGCTGGATGAACCCATTCAGATGCTGGGCCAGCCCTGCTTGACTCTCAGCCTGTTTCTGGGGGAGCAGAGCTTCATTATTGCATCTTTCCAAGGCAGAGAAGGCTCAGCAATGCAAAGGACCACTTCTCAACCTGTTCCTTGTAGAGCTTATATACTTATGGCATAGCCACAGCTCTTCAGACACAGCCTGGCTAGTGGAACTGGTTTCTTTACTACAGATGGGTATTTTAACTTAGCAGATGCAGCAATCACATATTTGGAGAGACAGAGGGCAGGAAGGATGGGCACTTACTGCAATACAGCAACTAAACCAGAAAGAGGGATGTTGGTTCTGGTATAGGATGCTTCTCTAACAGTGAGGGATTGTGGAAGTCTGCAAGCAATGTAGACGGACAGGTGAGAGCCAGGATTGCCAACAGTCCCCACTCTGCCTAAACCATGCTTATGCATCCTCTTTTACCTTTACTTGCAGATAGAATGGCTTTGATTGCCTTGCAGGGCAGGAGTCAGAACAATAAGCTCAGGAAACAAAACAAGTGAGACTTGACCTCCTGTGCTTCAGGCTGTCCATGAAACTCCAGTTTGTCCATGACCTCCAGTTTAGCTTGTGATATGTCTTGCTTCCCTGAATCCATGTGGTAGGAGACCACCTAGCCTTTTTCAGACAAGCAAAATGCACTGGATTAGCCTTGGCATAGCAAAGTGATCTACCTTCCCATTTCCCCTCCAGTAACAGGGGTAGCAAGCACACTGCCACCAGCTGACAAACTGCCTGGGTAGATGCCAAGAGCTGGGGATGTGCAATGCTTCAGCTTCACCCTGGATCAATGCACCAAGAACAAATCCAACATGTACAGACCACCAAACATACTGCTATCACTTGAGCTAAAGAGCAAAGCCTCTTGGCTGGGGTCTACAACAATTCATACCCACAGGGGACTGTATGACAAACCCCTTTCGGTGCCAAATTCACATAGGCACAATCACACTCTTCCGCCAAACAGCAAACATCTTTCAAAAGAATAAAGGAGCACAGTCCAGCTCCATGAAATCAAATAGATTATATATGCTCCCTTGAAGAATTCTCAGCTTATTCACCAGTGGCCACACACTCATGCATAATGCACTTACAGTCACTCATGAAAATAATGTATCAGTGACATCTGAGCCATTTGAGCAGAACGTAGGTCACAAGAGATCAGAGATGGAATTTCTTTATTGTTCCACTGCTACTGCTCAGTTATGTTTCTCTCATTCAAGGTTAAATAATTTCTGTTTGGAGCAGTCATTGCATTCTGCATTACATGCTGGCAAAATTAATAGGCCCCCCTGGGCTAGCAAATGCTGTGCACCTCTCCCGAGGATTCCTCCACTTCTGTTCCTTCTCTGGGTGACTTCTATACCCTGTGCTACTCACTGATTTGTGAGCTGCCCGAGAATCAAATCAGATGTTAGATCACATTAACTACTGGGTAGAAAAACCTGATAACAGTGCAAATTGATTTCTCTGATAGTATTTCCCATCAGAAGGAACAGATTCCTTTATTGGGAAGGCAACAGGTTATTGCTTTCTTACCATACAGAGTTCTAGTAACCTATCAGAAGGGAGGCAACTGCTGTTTGTTGTTAGGATCCTATTGCTGAGCAAGTGATTAGCTGCTGATGGAGGGATAGCTATGCCTTCAGCTCAGTGACAGAGAAAAATCCAAGCCTAATATTTGGAGACTGGTAGCTCTGTTCATTATTTGCTTTCAAGAAATGTGCACCTTTCCCACACTGCTTTTGATCTGAGAAAAGGCTTTTGTCTTTTCACCAAAGACTTCAATGACTCCTTCCTCTCTCCCCACAGCCTGAATCACTCCAAGCCTGGTCACCACCATGACACAGTACATCATCTGGATACTGTTCTCCTTCTAGGTTTGCTTTGCTCAGTACAAATTCCAGATATCCAGCTGTGCAGAGCTCAAGGTCAACAAGTAACCAGGACCAAGACATGGAACTGCATATGAGGGTGACACAGACATGAGAAGCACTTGGTGGAGCATCCACCTGCCTCTTAATTAAGCAGCAGACATCCATCTAAAGCTATGTGTCCTATTCAGCTTGAATCTAAAGCTGGCTCCAAGTCACCCTCCAGCTCAGTGGCAGAAATGCCTTCCCTACCATGAAAGTACATCTCTTTGAGGGGAAAAAATTGCAGATACTCCTCTCCTTATGAAAGTCAAAGGTCAATATACTGAAAGTATGGCCCAGCTTGACTTAGGAGTTCCTGGAGCAACAGGGCAACCATATCTCCTGAGCACTCTGAAACCTTTGGCCCTGAGAGGGGAAAAGACACTGCACTAGAATCAACAACGCACAAAGTCACACAAGGTGTGTTTCCACATAGCTGTATCATACCCACCTCAAGAGGCATAAACCTTCCCTAGTGTAAAAGCAAGACAAAAATAAATACTGTGTCAAAAAAATAAAAGAGAAGCAGCAGCACAATAAAACTCAGCAATAACTCTCATCAGAACTGCTCACTGCCATCAACTAGCCAAGCCTCCGCTGGGATAAATGACACAGAACTTCCTATGATAAACTAATAAAAGAGATTTCTATGAGTAATCATTGATTTGACAGGAAGTCAAACAAATCTATCCATCACTGCTGACATGTGTCTACTACCTTCCAAACAAAGCAGCGTCTACAGAGAAAAATTGAGCAAACTGCCCACACTGTCTGAAATGCCACATAAAGACAACCAGCGTCTGACGCCTCGATCAAATGCTCCCTGCCATTCACTCCTGGCTGTGTCTTTGATCCCCTCTGGATTCATTTCGGAAGCCTACAAACATCAGACAAACCCTTGGTATCTCCTCCCACATCCTGCCCCTGCATGATACAGTCTCCATCTCCATCGGAGATAAGGAGAACAAAAAACTGAGTGGTTCCATCCCACCCCTATTCTGCCCATTAGAAGATTATCTATTCTAGGCTCTTTGTTACCAGGTGGTGTGTGTATCTGGCCCAGAACTGAGCCAAATGATTCTTGGTCATTGTAAGAATTTGATGCTCTGTGCACAGCAGACTCCAACCATCACAGCTTTGAGCTCTGACCTTTGGCAATGAGTCAAATCCCACCCCTCAGCTCAGGAAAACAGGGGCTTAGCCACTTCCTTTAATTCTGGAAATGCATTAGCAATTAGCAAACAAGTCAAGAGTTTATAGTGCTTCTCCCAAGTAAATGGTGATCCAACTGAGCTCTGGGCAACCTCAGGAAGTGAGCAACATGGAGCTCAGCAATGCTGGCCTGAGTCCCAACACAGTGAGATGCCACCACTTCTAAATTATACAGCTTCTCTGTCAGTGGGTTGTGACAGCAGCTCAAACTACCATAAAGACAATCATCATGCTCCGACCAGTAAGGTTGGGCTTTAAGGGCTCTACATCTATGTACCTCTAGAGCAATGTCAGCTTCAGAACCCTTCCACAAGTACCAGTTCTACCAGGCGTTCAACACACCTTACCCGTAAAACAGAACCAGCAGACAGAATTTGGGGATATCCACTGCTTTCTCCATTTCTTCCTATGACTATTTCCCTTCCAATCCACCTTTCAGAGGTTTAAGCAGAAGCAGTCCAGCTAAGTGGTATAACCCAAGTCTCCCTTGTTATCTGCCTTCTCCTGGAACATCTCAGCAGCCTGGTGAGATGCCACAGCATATTGTCACTCTACCAAAGAGCAAACTCTCAGAGAAGACAAAGCCAGACTTTACTGGCAGAGCTTGGAAGCCAGGGCTCAAGTTCCATCTGTGAACTGAGATCATACTCAGAAACAACAAGAATACTGCAATAAAAGCATGACCTGCTTAGTTTGCAGCAGTGACTTCAGTTTACTTCTTCCCCTCATCCTGCTGAACTGACGAGCAGTGAGCCTTTTAACATTTTCCATACAGATAAGTACTCTCTGAAAGAGAAAGTTCTTGTCCCAGTATCTGGGAGAAATGCCACAACTTCAGCCAGAGTAATGTGTACACGAAAGTCAGCTGGACCCACAGTATCCCAGACAGCAAAACCCTTTTGTGTTAATACTATCTGCAGCTCAAATAAAACCATCCCTGGACATGGCAAATGAAAGCAGAGGCTGTGCATGGGCAGGCACCAAGGACAGGCTTGGGGCAAGGCTTCATGATGCTTCAGTCCATCTCCCAGAGCTATGAGTTACTTGGTTGTTACAGAGAACGCCAAAACCCTCAGCTTCCTCAGCTCCACGGTACATTGGCTTTTCCAGGGCAGCTTCTGCAAACACAGCAACTCCCAGAAACCAATCACTAAACAGGTATGAAGGCAATCAAAGGAACTTCAATTAGAAATGCAGATGATCCCTCACTGCTGATTCAGGACAGCATGGGCTTAGTACTAACCTGTGCAAACATAAACACAACCAAATTCTTTAATCATCACAAAATCAAATCCCTCCATGCTGCATTAGCTGGTCTGTCCTGTGCATCTGTGCTGGCACAAGAGACAGCTCCCAGCTGACACCACAGTACCCATCAGCAGGACTTTTATGCTGACTTCAATCAGCACATATAAAAGGGATAAAAATCCCATTTCCAGTTCTTCTCAAGCTGCTATGTTGATACATACACAACTAGTAGGCAAATATTAATAGGAAAGACTTTTCTTTAATTGTAGGTTTTACTTCTGATTTCAAAAGCTGTATTTGATCCTACAGTCCTCAAGGCTTAGATATTTATAATACATTCAAATGCAATCCAAACAGAGCACACACCTTTCTTCAAAGCCTCCCTGCTGCTAGACTCATCGCCTTTTAAGCAAAGAGGACAGGATTTATTTAGAAAATTTATACACTGGTTTTCAACAACATGAGACAATTTGAAACAAAACAAAATTTGCAAGCCATCCTCCAGACAAAAAAATATGAGCAAGTGGAACTATCCCATTCCCTGCAAAGTAGCCTTGTCTTACTGGATACAGGTTCTATTTGCCTTGGGCTTTAGTTATGGAATTCACCTACGTATGTCAAACTAGGATTTCCGTTTTTTGTAGCTAAGAGAGATGTAGAATAAATGGAAGTAAAGAATGGCTCAGGCTTGAGCTCTGGGAGGAATAAAGAAAGGGTTGAGGGCACCACTGAAAAACATCTTGCTTGTGCAAGTGGAGTCAGAAGAAGATGTTCTATGGATAAAAGCTTCTTGTTTTCTGCTCTGTGTCATTTCTCTTCTTCCCTTCCTCCTTCCACACAGGCTAAATTGAGAACTGGGCATTTCTTCATGCCTCCCCTCTTTATCAATCCAGAATACCTCAGCCTTGAAAGCAACTTTTATGTCCTACCTTATCCTTCAGTTCACCAAGTGGCTTCCCTTGTTTCTCTACTCTCAGCTCTATGCTGTAAGCATCCTTCAGAAAGTTATAACTGACTGCACAACTCTCCAGACAAGCTGAAGCAGTGGCCAGGCTCTGTCCTCCACTATAGCCCTTCAAGCAGAACTTGGGGCAAGCAGCACTCAGGACCAGTTGAAAATCTTGAAGCTGAAAAGCTTGGTACCAGCTTCCTCTAGGCTTTGACTGCAAACAGTTCTAGGTGCAGGAGCTTCAAAATACAAAAGCATAAATCACTGAAATCCATGCATCTCAAAGGCAATAGTCCAAGACACTCAGGGGAAAATCAGTTCTTGTGCCAAGATAAATGCATGATCTGAAGACTCCTGTGCTTAGCACATTCACCCAACAATAAGGGAAAAGAGCTCCCCAGGTGCTTTATACCCGTGCCAAGGAGCAGCAATTGAAATCACCAGCAGCAAAGACAGGAGCTAGAAGCTCCAGATGCTGCTAAAATAACAGCTTCTCATTTCAATGCAGTTAAGATTTTCCAACACCTTGCATGTTTTGGCTCAATCCCTATGAAAGAAGCAGGCTGCCAAGATGCAAAGTGCAGTGGCAGCAGGTGATGGCAGGATATGGAGAAAGGAAATGCAAATATTTGGGACACTGGCCCAGAACAGAGACAAAGACTGTTTTTGAGACTTGGAACCTCCAGACTAGAGGAAGCAGCTCATAGAAATGCAGATTAGCAGAGGACTTTCAGCAACTACCTGGGAGGTGGAGGGTGGTAGGATATGATACTTTAGCCAAACACATAAATGGGTTCTAGAGCTGGTGGGAAGCGTCCACATGCCTGGCTGCAGAGAGAACTGATGTTCTACTCACATGCTCTAATCACCCTACATCAGAAAAGGTCACCTATTTCCAAGGGTGTAAACAAAAAGGCTGCAAGGTCAAATACATGACTGCCTCCTAAACCTCTCAACACTTAAGGGGCAACAGCTAGCTGCACAAAAAGGAGTGGAAAAGATTCTCTTGAAAGTAGACTAATTCACTGAAACAGCCAGTTTGCACATACCCAGCATACAGGAAACCTCCCAGGGATGGGTTTGCACTTCTTAACCAATGGAAGAAAAACAGCTCATGAAGAAAGCTGCTGCTAGGCACAAGCTAGTAAAGTGGCTGTTCCATGTGGTAAAGGATAGCAGACTGTGGTCCTAATTGGCATGGAGGGAAGAGGAGGTGGGATGAAGTTCTTGGTTCCTCCTCCACTGTTCTGAAATCAGGAAATGCCAAATGTTGATATCCTCCATAAATATCTATTTAAAAATATTGCTTCCCCCACCCTTCCTACTGCCTACCCTCCTACACTAACCAATTTATGAGCACAAACACAACAGCAGCTCCTGGCTCATGGCAGTAAAAACCAACCTAGTTCAGAAACTGACCTTCAGCTTTGCTGTTTTTATCTCATCTCCTTCCTCTCTATGGAAGTGAGTACCCTGAGAAAGTCTTCTGATGAGCCATCTGGAGGAAAGGGCAGCCAACCTCCCACTCCCAAAAATCTAACACTCAGAACGTAGATCCAGAACAAAAAGCTAGTGCTGAAAAGGTCTCTACACACACCAGAAATAAAAGAAACCCCACCTCCTGCAGCCAAGGCATTACTATCAATGTTACTTTTATCAATGTTACTTTTGTCAATGTTAAAGCCTAAAAACCTCAGATTTCCTTTCCACAGAACTTCCTTACTTGTCAAGAACCCCTATATACCACTCTTTGTAGTATTGTCCACAACATGACACAGTTATCCAAGGAGAACCACAGCTTCTCCATTAGGACCAGCATGAGACAATTCCACACCTTATTCTCCAGGCTGAACTTACTTCTGTGCCATCAACCTTCTGAAGCAAGATCACCCAGCCTAGCAAGAACAAGGACTGCAAACTGGTCTCCCACAAGAGTCCTTTAAAGATCAAGCATGAGTCTGAGGCACATTTTGCTGACCCAATGAAAGCCCCAAAGTGCAGGTACAGCTGATGTGTAGATCTAGCTCCGTAACGAACAGAGGGAAAGGAAACGTCATTAGAAAGCCCTGCGGGTGATTTGATCCAGAACATCCTGGCAGTCTCAGGACAAGGACAGCCCAGTGTCTGACATGCTGCAGGAATCAAGATATCAGCCAGAGAAGTGTTTTGAACATCTTAATACTGAACTTATTACCCAGAAAAACACATCTCTTTGCTGAATAAGGCCCTTACTTATCCATACCTGAAGAAAGGTATTAGTACCTACAACCATGCCAAGGGTTAAAAAATGCCCAATGAATAGTTAGTAATTCTCTGCTAACAAGCTAAAAGAAAGCCACTGGGGGTAGGGGGAGACTACCAAACTCTTATTTCCAGCTGGATAAGAAATAGAAGTTCTCCAAGAGGACCATGGGCTGAAGGTATGAATCCATACACCCAGAAGAGTGATTCCCAGAGCGGAGTGAGCTATATCCCATCAAAGGACAGAAGAAAGTCTCTAGCAGGAAGTAGGATCATGATGGAAAACCAGCAGATGTTAAATTGGGAATGCTCCCTGCGGAAAACTGGAATGAAGGAAAGGTTTCAGGTTGAACTGCCTTGAAGATCCATTTGAAGTTCTAATCCTGCTCACAGAGCAAGCAATCCATTCACACAAAACAGCTGAGCATGGACAACAGCACCTGCACCTTTTGAAAACTCCCAGGAACAGGTCCCAGCCTACAGTAAGATTAGATCCAGAGTGACAAAACTCCAGCACCCCACAATCTTCCCACAGCCACCAAGATCTTACTGAACTTTCCTCCTCCATGTGCAGCTATCTCCTCAGACAAGCATCCTGTACTGCCAATGCAACATGTGTGCTATTGAGAGGAACAGGTCCTCATCGACACCTCAGCAGAGGATCTCAGTGGCATTATACAGAAAATTCCAAGGAACAGCAGTATTCTAACTCTTGCAAATCACAGAACTAAGCAATCCAAAAAGTGTCTTGTTGCCCTTCAACTCCATCCTAATCCTCTTCTTTCACAGGAAGGGGATGGCTGTTGATGAAACAAGGTGACTCCAAACCTGTCTCCAAATACAATCCGTGTCATGGTAAAAACTGCAGTAAGCAGAGAGCTGGAGTGAGTGTGGCATTTCCCAGAGGAACTCTGGGTAATGAATAGAGGCCAAGGAAATGGTTTTCACTGTGTTAATGAAGTAAATAAGTTCATTAGCATAATGCCTTTCAACAGGAAAAATTGGCTTCTGACAAAATTATATTCTGTGAGCCAAGGTCTACTTTGAGTTTGGTTTTACTTTTCTGGAGTGGGATGTGTTTGGATTAAAACACCTTTAAAACACCTGAGCTCCTAAATCTTTTCACTAACGTCTTTTACAAGGGGACCTCTTGCCAGAAATAGCTGTTTGCTTTGCTTGCCTATTCTCCCTCAAACACCGAGTCTTGCAGAGGAGCTTCATCTTTCAGGATGGTCCCTCAGCTGACACAGGAATTCAGAGTGGTGGTGTGCAAGATGCAGTCTCAAGTGCAAGAAGAAGCAATTTTTCAGATTGGTCTATCTGTGCTGGCACCTGCAGTGCCTGACAGGACTTCCAGCTGGAAGCCTCATGCTCTTCAAGTGATTTTGAACATCTGGTTACTTGTCACCACTATCATAAGTGTTCCCATCCCAAGAATGCCTTTCTCTAAATGTTTTTGTTACAGCTTCATTTGCTTTCACTCAATAAAGCCACACATTTAAGACAAGTAATTTAGATACAGATTTTGGTAACATCTCATTCAGATATTTTTGCAGATGGAATATTTTGGATTTCATCTCAAAATGATTTCCTGGAAGGAAATGCTTCACTTGCAGAAATAATTTCAAGCACTCAAAAAGAAACATTCTCCAAACCACCACAATGCCATATCTCAGTCTAGCCCATACAAAAATGTCCAGATCTTTGTGCAATACTATGATTTCCAGCAAAACAGACTGTTCAGTTCCACTCTTTTACCATGATGAGTATGAGCAGAACCAGGTATCTCCTGATTCATGGAACTTCTTTACAACCTCATCTTTAGAGCATCTCATCTCCCATTGTAGTTGACACTTCACTGAGTGCAAGTAAGATGCTGCTATGGAATGTCCAATAGTGTGCATTAAGTTGTCCTTCTGGAGAAATCTTTTCCCTCACCTGAAATCCCATTTACTTCAAGTGGTGCACAAAAGCTCCCTCAGTCCTCATCCCTTTCACCCTGGGAGTCTGAGTGAACCCTTTTCCTAGTAAGCTGCTAGGCAGGAGCATCTTTTTTTGGAGCTATGTGTTGTTCCATAAGATAGCAAGAGGAAAGCTATTTTCTGATATAAAAGATAGTTTATCTCCCTTGACAGATTTCAAGGCAGTTTTAAAACTCCTAACAATATGCTGGGTTTTCCCCATTATAGCTCTGATAGAGAAGGAGTGATAAGACATGTCAGCATTATTAACCTGAAAATGTTGCAGAATTCTTGAGATGTAACCCAGAGCCTATTAAAATTCTCCTTATAACCCAGAGGTCACTAAAATAAAGTGAATGTCTTAATGGTGCCATGCGCCTTCATCATAGGCACTGGGTGTACAGACACTCTCCTCTTTCTGGCTGAGTGCCCAAAGCCACCAGCACACCTTCACCCAACACACAGAGCCATGGCTGAGATGCACAAAGTCTTGATGCCTATGTTAAGACTGTAGCTGTCTCAAGCTGGTTCTTCCTTATGCCTGACCAGTACCTCTGGCCAAAGCTTTCACACAAATCACACCTAAATAGTTCTTTTAATATACTGGAAGTGAAAGCCATCCTTCCTCTAAAGGAGTAGTGCATATATTTAAAGGGAGATAGGTTTTCTACAGCAAGAAATTGCCTTTCCTGCGAACACAGGGGTCATCTTCTAAAGTAATTCTAGATTTACCCAACCCTCATTTAACATATTGCCTTTAACAAGGCAGAGCAGATACCTGAGAGTCATATACAGCTGGTTTACCAGCATAGTGCTCAGGAAGGTGGCCTTTAGTATGAAGGACAGGATCTCCTCAGGATACACCACCTCCCACACTCGCTTGCTTCAGGTGCTTTTGCCAAGGCCCAAAGCTAAATGTTATTGACAGCCCATTAGTTAGGCTTGTGCAGTTATAGAGTCCTTTTCCTGTTCATAGATTCATGTCAAGAAGCTTCAGATTTTTGTACGTTTCCAAGCAATTTTTCACAAAGCACTACTTTATTATAATGATAGTTTGAGTTTCATGTTCAGTCTGTGCATAATTTTATTAACCAATTTTGCTAAAATTAGAACAAGGAATAACTTCTCTTGCCTATCAAAGGGCAAGTGACAGCAAGAGTTGCAGGTTTACCAAACTTAATCTCTGATATTCAGCATTTCATCTACCCTGCATCTTTAGCTGTCTGTGTAGGAAGCTGGTGAAAGAAGAGAAAGGGAGGCAAACTGAAATCCCTTTTTGACTGCAAGACACTCATGGTCTCCAATTCTGAAAGCCAAGCATATGCTTTCCATCTACAGCAGAAAGAAAATGAAAGACCAGGCAAAACTTCAATATTTGCAAGGCCTGGTACCACAAACACAATTAGAGCTGAGGGGAGAGGCAGGAAAAATAACCAATTTAGAGGCAGAAGACTCAAAGATCTAAAAATCAGTTACTGCTGCCTTGATTAGCATAAGTGGGACAGAAAGCTCTGAAGGTTAATACAATTTAGCTGTCAAAAAAATGAAGTTTCAAAAGAACTGGAAAATAGTTTAAGAATGTAGCAGGTACAGGGGTTTGGAGCATGTGGATATGGCTATCTGCACACATGTAAAATTTGATGAAGATTTCTTTTAATACTATGGAGTATTATTTTGACTCTGACATGAGCTTAAGCAGCGATTCAGGTTATCGGGAATTTCTAATCTTGAGGTTAATTGACAATTGTCACTGAGAATGCCACTACTAATTGGTAAGCTTGATTAGACTTCAAATCTTTGGCACTAAGCCTCCATATTTGGACAAAAAGCATCTTCCCACAACTATAACATACAATCAAGTTAAGTTAATGACCTTTTTGCACCATTTGGATTGCTATGCATTATAAGCTGAACTTGATCATTCATTCTCATATCCTTCTATATCACAAATGTAAAAGAACAACATATATTTAGTCAATAACATTAATTAGAAAAAAACCTTAAGTCTGTTCCCAACTCTTAAACAATCTGTGCAAATTTGCACAGACAAGGCTGGTAACAAGGAGAATGCCCTGACCAGAGATTTCCAGACACAGTTCTATCACAATCAGGGGCTGGTAGACATTTCACTGTTTCGCTTGCTCTCCTGTTTGCTCTTTCTGGCAGGTATCAGATCCTTTATGTGTTTGCATAACTCCAAGCGCAAGCTGGCACTGATCTCAACTGAAGCTTTTGATTTCCAGTATCAAAATGCTAGCAAATCCAGAGTACACTGCAAATCACCCAGGAATCTTGTTTTGTATTAATATAGATTCACTTAATGGAAAAAATTGAAAGTTACACTTAGATCTTGGAATGCTTCCTCTATACATTATTCAGCCTGGCAATGCCATACAGACTTGGCTGGGCTAAACATTTAATTACAGATTCTTTCTCTTTTTTGTTTCCCCCATGACATTTAATCCTTTCAGCTGTTACAAATGACTCCAGAATTGGGTGCTCTTTAACCAAAGCACAAGGTTTTTCCTTTTTTTTTTTTTAATCAGAATGTTTAGGAATCCTGATGGTTTTTTTTAAAAATCAAAGCACTGGCTCAAATTGACCAACTGGCATAAACAGACCTGACTGTTGAGAGCTTTGGAGTTATGTTCATTGAATATGCTGCCTTCATTTTACCCCTCTGAGAAATCAAAAGAGTGGCTCTTTTCTTGCCAAGCCCCTTTATGCCCTTTCTCTACCAGAAAGCAGATTAGATTTCCCCCAGTTCTCTTCCCCTGAAACCCTTGCCTAGCAGGACCAGCTTTTATTTTCCCACGCTCTGTCATCTCCATTTGTGAAAAGTACCAAAAGTAAATATTTCACTCCTCTACTCCTTTTTCAGAGAGGAGCAGAAATCCAGCCAGACTGTACAATTGGATTATCCTCATCCAAGGATACAGACATCTATCATTTACTAACTCTTAAAGTCAAACAAGTTATGCAGAGCTCTGTGCAACACTCCTTTATTCAGTCAGGCTGGTGAATGGGAAATGACAACAGCAGCACAATAAATTTTGGGCTCTTTCAAGATGCTGACTTTGAATGTATTTTCACAGGCACAATGCAACCCCTGCCTCTTTACCACTTCTTCCTCAGTGGTTTGGGTCACATTCAGATGCACAATAACAGACACACTATTGAGTGTCTGAATCCCAACTGTACCAAAATGAGTTTGGTCATGCTCAGCAGACCTGATCTAATGGCTGTGGAGCTAACAGAAAGAGTCCTCCTAGTAATTGTAGCTAGCTTTGGAGCAGGGTTCGTGTGAGAAGTGGTATCAGAATCTATACCTGTGCTGGATCACTGGGCACAGAGCCTGCACAAAGAAGCCACAAACAAGTTTGCTCCAGTCTATTTCTCCCACATCCTGTTAAATGCTAGAGGCTGATTTCAGCACACAGGGAAACACCTCAGGTGTTGCACTACCTGCTGTGTCAAGTACAACTGCTCCCAAACGCCTCTCCATACAACAGAATGGGTTACAGGCCAGGATGCAGAGAGCAAGGGGACACTGAGCCAAACCACAGCTAAACCTTGTGCCCTAGAGAGGGTCACAAATTGGATTTTACTTACATCTGCATCATGGGGCAGTGCAGAGGCTGCAGTACTGCTGATGGAAGAGTTGAACATCAACACTTGGGCAGAGAAATTACTGTGAAGGGTTGCATATTACAAAGGCACAGTGCAGGGAAAAGTCCTGCTCTGACTTCTGATTGGATCCCAGTAAGAACAACATTCAATAGGGACAAAGACATAAGCAGATCATCCACTCATTCCTGAGCCCCCAGTGGCTTTATTTGATCTCCTGCTTACAGGTTATCTTAACCCTACAGGAAGGGAAGGCATGCCCTGAAGTACATGATACTGGTAGGACAGTCTTTCTGGGAAACTGAAGAAGGACTCCCTCTGTAGAAGATAACTGCTTAGAATACTTCAAACATCTCATCTTTTCTCTCAAACATGTCTGCTATCCTCATGTCCTGTTCACCTTGCTCAGTTCTTTGCTCTGTTTCTGTTTATACCTTGGCCATTCCTGTCTAAGGCACAGCAGTCAGCAGCATGGCAGTATCTGGCTTTCCATATAGGTTACAGGGACAAAGGATACCATGTGGGCTTTCTTAGGAAAAGAACTTATTCTGCAGAAGTTTCTTTCATGCTGTCTGTACAACTGCTCATCCATCTGACCATCAGATTCCTACTTCTAGGAACTTAATTTTCCCCTCAGACTGACAGAAGGCTCAAAGATAATTAAATACTGAGAAATCCTAGGGAAAAAAATATGCTGGAAATGGGAAGAGACAGAGCCAAATTAGTGCCTCAGCTGTCATGTGAGCTGAAAAAGAATACCCGCTTTTCATGGCAAGCAGGCCTCTCAGCATCAGCACATATGAACCAACCTGCCACAGCAAGTACCAACTCATGACTGCCAAGTCGTTAAAGGGCATGGAGGAAGGGGAGAGGAACCCAGTGGTCATGTGAGAAGAGCTAATATTATGAAGGGAGAGGCAGAGGTTAGAAAAGTAGGAAACAAATCCAGTGGCTCATTACTTCTGCTGCTTATGAACAATTGCCTGGCATCACCTTCATCGCTGGCTGCTGAAACAGCAAAGTTTAGCTCAAAATGTCACGAACACCTTTCTAATACCCTACCAAAGAAAAACACCTTTTCAGCAAGCAAAAAGGCAGCAAAACAGCCCCAATAGGCAGGAACAACTTCCTCCCCCAGCAGCCTTGAAAATGAGCAAGGTCAGACACCAAAAGCACCATGTTCATGGTCTAAGCCAAATTCCACTCACATTAGTGGGAAAATGTTTAATGCCCTCCAGCTGTGATGTCTGGCCACCCCTTCTCACAGCTTCAAGCTCAAAGCTGACAGCAAAACAAGGCTGTTTCTACCCCAGCTTCATCTTGACATCAGAAGAGCCTGTGTTGGGTGCCTGGAGTCTGTTACTGCAAATAACCCTTGCATATAACTTTGAGTGGCGTTTCCTTCAGTCTTACCCCTTCCACTGGAGCCTTTCCTGTGACCCTGCTAGGCCCAGAGCCAGGAAGTCCAGTTGGCTTGTGCCTCACCCACACCAGAACCAGCAAAGCATCCAGGAAACAGGCACCAAACACCTTTCACACTCCCTATCCTCCAAGAGGTCTCATAGTGATCCCAGCACAGATCCCCAGTGATCATGTTGGCTACCTTCCTACACTGACCAGTTTCAGAAGTACAGCTAGAAGAGCTTTCTACAGTGCTCCCAAAGGTTATTAGGTCGCATGCAAACACACTTGCCTAACAAGGGACATGAGCTCTGAGGGCTCAATATTAAGTGATATAATAATATGATCAGGCAGCATGGCCTTTGTGAAGAGGAACACGATTAGAAAGAGCCAGCACAGTGATACTCCAGGTCCCATTTCCCCATTTTCTGCAAATGTCTGGCAGCCTCCCAATATGTTCTTTATGGACACCTTATTCCTCTGTCATTTCCCTTTTCTCCCCTGATACCAGCCACACATTTTGACCCTCACCCACTGCCTTCTCCCTGTCAGCTTCTTAGGCAACAAATGTTTCTGGCTTCCTCTTTTCTCCTTTGTGGTTCCAAAAACACTGAAGATATGGTAGCTGCCAACTAAGACAGTCTCTCCTAACTCACTGTCAGGCTTAACACAGCCTATTCAGACTCGTAGGGAAGCGTCTGTCAGCTATCTGCAGACCACTTGGCTGCGAAAACAGCAAAGCAACGGAAGAATCTCACTACTTATCTTTACAGTAGCAAATGTGCACTGGAGATGGGCACCAGTTTATACCACCATGAACACAGAAATGAGGATGTGTGGGAGACTTCAGTATATGACACTGCATGCAGAGACCCCTGGCTTGGTCCAGAACAGTGGGAAAACACCATCCTTCACACCAGGAGGCACTTCTCTTGCAGCTCTCACTCCTACAGCTCAGCCAGAACCAAGATGAACCTGCTACTTAGACCACATGTATAGCACAGTGACATCCCACCTTTGCTCACCTAATTGGACCTCATGTCCCTGTCTTTCAACACTGACAATAAACTGGGACATCAAGCACAACAGCTGCATATGCATTGGAGAGGATTGCTCATTGCAGACAGGAAAACAGCCCCTTCCCCTCCAAAGGAATTAAGGAATTTCCCATTTCTGCAGCAGCTCTAAGCTTGAATCCCGTGTGTACCACTTCTTAGACTCTGGCACCTGGGGAGTCCATGGCAGCAAGAGTAAGATTCATCTGCCCCCTCTTCAGAGTGGCAAGCCAAGTGGTGCAGAGGCTGCTCTTCCACAGTCTAGGGAAGGCAGCACCTCAGGTACAATCTCAGTGCATGCCCACAAAGCTAACATGCTCCAAATTCCCAAGATGAGGGAAAAAGACCTTGTACAGAAGTCAAACAGGAGAAAAGAAGGGGGAATAGAATCGTAAAACCCTCTAAATCAGAGAAGGCAGACATTTTTCAGTTGACAAGCTTGAAATGAGCCTTCTCCTGAATTGCTCCTGCCTCAGAACCCACAGAGCAAGAGAAGCAAACTGCATGGACTGTGGCACAGCACAATGCTATGCCAGCATCCAGCACTGGCTCCATCAGTATATATTTAAAGGGGGATCAAATCACTGCTCTGGCACTCCTTCCAGCTCTGTTGGTGCAAGCTAGTTGTTCTTTCTTGCTAACCCTGGGCTTGTCTTGAGCAAGGCCTGCTAAACTCAGCAGAACACACACCACAGAGACCAGTCTGTCATATGGGTGGTCAGTGAGCACATGAGATTCGTTTGACTCAGAACCCACCCACGACCCTGGTGGAAAAGAGAAAGCAGTGACTCAACAAAGCCCTGTGTGCTTGTCAGGTCTTCCCTGTCGCTTCCCTCTTGACATTTCCACAATCCTGCTGTGCCTGCAATTAAGAATTTAAACAAAATGCCTGCTGCTTTCCTCCTCCTTCATAACACAGAGTAACAAAACTCCACAGGCACCAACTCCTGCTGAAATGAAATGATAGAAATGAGCATCCGAGGTCAGAGGCTTTTTCACAGCTGCTGAAGGATGTGAGAGATGAAAGGACAGGCGTGTCAAAATTCCCTCCTCAGGATGTGAAAGTGTAGCACGCAGCCCGATTACATATTTATTTATGGGGAGATACACTGATAGTATCTGTCAAACCTCATTGCAGAGCTAGGGATTGTGCAAGTCAAACCATGCTCAGCCCTGTGAATTGCCTTCCTGGTCCAACAGTAATCACCATAAAGGCAGTGGCAGGTGGGTTTAAAGGTCAGATGAACCATTCCTAGTGGAAGCCAAGGCACAGAAGCCTCTCCTGCCTTCAGGGTTATTACACCTTCAGTTCAGAGACAGCCTGCAGACGCACACAGCCTAAATTTCAGCAGCTTTTATTCTAATATCAATTATTTCCTTCTGGCATCAAGCAAAAAGATGGGAGGGGATGAAAAGCAGTCTCTAAATCCTCACTCCATGGCTTCTAAAAGAAAAGATGTTCTCCAATCCAGTGTATTCCATAGTCTCAGTGATATGTACTTGGTACACTTCAGGAGGGGTCTCCTTTCTAACTATAACAGCTTGTGAAGGGCTTATGGAGTAAACAGGATGCTCAACATCTGCCAGAAGTTGGCAGGCACCATTTCTACATCAGCCACACTAATACATACCAAACCGAGACACAGTCCTAATATTTTACATCACAACTTGTCCTGCACATGAACCAAATCTCATTGTTCCCCTCCAGAAATACATCATTTGCCCTTCTAAGTGACCTAGCCCTTGCTAAAACATTTCAGGAACCCTGACTGCTCCTTCTGTTTCTTGCAACAATGAATATTAGTGGTGCTGCCCATTTGCCATCCTCTAATGGGTGCTTCCAAAATCCCTCATCATCTCCCCTAGATTTGACTGACCAATATAATTATGTCACATGCATATCTTGCCAACCTAATTCCATATTGATAAATGTCTTTGCTTCAAATAATGAATGGGGAGAGCCAGGGACAATAATTGCTCGTTATTTTCCCATTATTTTTGCTTTGGTGATATGTAAATGAACCAAGGATCTTTGCAGTTCTCTATTTTGACAATTCAATGGCATTAGCCATTTCAGCAGTTGCTTTAACAAGTCTAATTTGTTAGGTTTATTTCCAAGAAATTATACCACCAGCAATTTGTCTATTTACGATCCCTTTGGCATTCAGTCTGCAACTGCCTGTCTGTATATCCCCCTAGAGAGGCTCAGGGTTTTGCCAGCTCCTGTCCTGTGATCCTTATTCTACACAATACAAAAGAATAATAATTTAAAAAGAAATCAATAAAAACACCACAACCCTAAACTAAAAAGACCAGGCAAAAAAACCCCCTATGACTGATACCCAGTCCATCACAACAATTGGCACCTCCTGACCAATTCCTCCCCCAGTTTATATACTGGGTACGACCTGCTGTGGTATGTAATATTCCTCTAGCTAGCCTGAGTCACCTGTCCCAGCTATGCTCCCTCCTGGCTTCTTGTGCCCCTCCTCACTGGCAGAGCATGAGAGACTGACAAGCACTTGATCAGGGCAAGTGCTACTAAACAACAACTAGGACACCAGCATGTTCTCATCATTATTCTCCCACTAAACCCAAACCACAGCACTGTACCAGGTACCAGGAAGAAAATATACTCTACCCCAGCCAGAACCAGGACCAATATCCATTTGGACAATCTGGCAGAGCAGAATGAATTCACCCATTTATGTATTCATTTAGTTAGCTAATGCCCATTCTGCATTACTAAAGCTCTGCATACCTACGCTCAGCTGGGCCAGAAAGCTCCAGCAAAGGATCAGGCCCTTTCTACTGTGCCACAGCATTAGTCCTTCACACTGCTAACAACAGCTATGATACAGCTCCAGAGGTCACTCATCATAACTGAAAGGTAAAGATGGGAAAGAAACAGGCCATCCTCAGGAGCTGGTGCTGAAAGACTCACACAGTAAAAAGGTTTTGCTAAAGAAGTATTAGAACAGATGCCACAGTTGAACCCACCACTATCCAGTGTGGGAGCCCTACAAAAGAAGAATTCATACCTTGAAAAGCTGAAGACTTCTGGAAGCCCATGTATATATCGCTTCATATTTTACATTGTGAGCATTCAGTGTTGCAGTAAGGGTGACAAAAGAAACAGAAGTGCCTCAAGATGCATAAACAGTGATTAGTGTTGTGCCATCAGGCTGCTCATATACAAGGAAACATACTTTAATGCCTCACAAATCACCCTGTTTCTGGAGTTAATGGGTATTGATCATTCTGCTCCAGCATTTCCACCTGCTCACTGACCATTAACCCATTGCTGCTGGAATTAGAGATGTCAAACATCCATCAGTGCAAAGACAGACAGACACACACATCTTTCTGAGACAATTCACAACCAAAACAGGGACAAGTTCAGGATCTTGTCATCCACTTCAGCAGAGGGGAAAAAAGAGTTGTCAACCAGGCATCTGTAACCAAGAGGTCACAAATTCAATCACTTTACCCTACCCAAGAGCTGCTAGATGAGAAGTCCAGCAGACAAACAATACTTTCCCTTTGATTGATTTACACATTGTGAAAGTTGGAGTCGGGAAGAAGAGAGCAAAGAGAAACCTATTCTGGCTTGACTACAGTATCTGCTTCAACAGAATTGAAAAAGTCCTTTTGGAATGCTTCTAGACTTCTCAAAGAAGTTAAAGAAAGGTCTGAAATGAAAAGTCAGCTCAACAGAAAAGCAGCAAAAAGGAAGAGTTTGCAAAAATGTCAGCAGAAAATCCTTGTATTTTTATCCCCAGGGGTTTTTGTTATAAAACAATCTGGTGCAATCACTCAAGAGTCATGATTAGCACCTGTGTTAGCAAATCTTCATTTGGTGCAGAAACAAATAAAAAGCATTAAAATGCCTCCAAGCGCAGCTCGTATGAGCAGAGGAGGGCCCAGCTCTGAACTGGTAAGAAATCAGTTTCCTTTAAGCACTTCAAATAGCTTTGCAGAGAATTACCCCTCCCTTGGCTGGCCTGAGGCAGACCATGAGGGAAGGAGGAACATTGACCACAGGCTTTTCTCTCCCTCTTTTCCTCCTATAGGACATACTTTTGCCCTACACTGACCCGTACAGCACAGTGGCAGCTATAGGGTAGCACAGTCCTTCATTCATAACGGGATGGCATCAACTCCTAACTATCATTAGATGCTGGACTTTCAAGCACAGCATAAGGTGACTGCAGCGGTTTCTGGACGTAGAATTGTGACCTAAGCTGCCTTTACCAGGCATCTCACTTGAAAACAAGCAAGCATCATACATCTGCATGCTTTGCATTCCTCTATCTCTCAGGAATGCCCTGTGTGATTTTATGTACTGGGACAGCTAGAACAGCTATGCACCTTCTGGACCACTGTCAACTTGCAGGGCTCTAAAAGAATTTAACTTCTCTATGCTCACTTAATCACTAAGCATACAGAGGCTTTGTTGGTCTTCTCCCCCTAACCACCACAGATTCTTTACATTCACCATATTCTTCTTATCAAGATGGTGCCAAACTATTCCATGTATTTGTTGTAATTGTCCAGCACCTGGTTTGCAGATACCACTGCTGTCTGCACCCTGTGTCAACTATTGCTACAACTTTTGTATCATACGCAGTATTTCCACAGCTTGTGCTAAAGGGCCAATTGTACAACTGGTTGTGTATGAGCAAGCAACAGAATCTTATCATCTGAGATACAATCAACATGAATAAGAGTATTAGTCCCAGCATGGATCTGAGCACTTCAGATCTGCACCAGTTCTGAACTTCAAGGGCTGCCCAACAATTTAATAGTAATAAAACAAGAGAAAATGGCCTGAAGTTGTAGCAGGAGAGGTTTGGATTGGATATCAGGAAAATACCTTCACCAAAAGGGTTATGAAACATTGGAAGAGGCTGCTCATGGAAGTGGTTACCATCCCTGGGGGTACTTAAGAGACATGTAGATGTGGCATTTTGGGACATGGTTTAGTGGTGGACTTAACAGTATTAGGTTAAGAGTTGGACTCTGAGATTTACAAAGTCTTTTCCAACCTTAATGATTCTATAAGGTGACACAGATGAAAAGAGGTATAACCTCACTGTCCTTGCAGGTGGTATCTCATTGCCATGTATCACTCTAGGCATTTTGGTGCAGGAGCTGTGTCCCAGTTGAGGGCCTCTTTCAGAAGGCAGCAGCTCCCCAACTCATCTTCCCTTCTTTAGTGATGGCAACCTTCTGCCAAAGGGATGGGTCAGATGACATCATTCCCTGGAATATATGTTGCTGGCTGGAGCATGCATGGTAACTGCGCATCCATCCCATCCTGAGGCAAGCCAGAAAATTTATGCATCACACTAATGGAACTCCCTCAGGTCTTCAGCAGAGATAGAAACAGCATGTCTGCTAATATGAGTCCAGCTACTGGACAGCATCTGCAACATTTAGCCCTAAGCAGCTTCCAAAACCTAACACTTCTACAGATAAGGTCTCCCCTCCTGGAGTGCAAATCCCCCAAATAGCATAGGGGTGGTTCTCTGGGTGACAGCACTGAACAATTCAAGAGCTGCAGCAAATAACACACAAAGACTGCACAGGTGTGGTCCAGGCAGCACCTGCAGGTAAACTACTGACATCAACCCATATCATGTACAGGTAGGTACAACAGCCAGAACCAGGAGCTGTGGGAAGTGATAACTCTCTCATCCAGAAAGTTCATGTACTAAGCATTCAAACCTCCAGAGCTCTGAGGTCCATCTCTCTGCCTGAAATAATAATGAATAGAAAGATGTTGCTGCTTTTTAGTCACTGGTATCATGAAATAACAGCTCCCTGCTATCAGAGTGAAGCACAGAAGGAGCAGGAAAAGAAAAATATACACACCCAAAAGCACAAAAAGCCTGTATCTGCTCAATAGAGAATTCAGGCAAACCCAGACAGACCAATCACTCCACATAAATGTGATTTCTCACGTATGCCTGGTACCGTGCAATGCAGAGACTCCCCCACCCTCTCCTCCTAAGGAGGAAAAAAGGGAGGGGAAAATGAAGAGTGTCCCCACATCTCAGTGGTTAGATGACAATCTTTGCACTCTTTGCTTACAGTTTTCCGTTTTACCACTGGGCTGGTTTAGCAAGGAGCTGAATTAGGCTCAGGCGTCAGCGATGGCTGCTGCAGCATTTCCAGCTGCCGCAGGGAAAGATTGTTGCTGCCACCTGCAGCCTAACCTCTGGAGACAGCTTTCTTCTTAAAACAGCTGGGTGGGATGCATAAGGCTAACGAGGTGCTGTCTCTGAAAAAGAGGCACTTGGAAAGGTTTCCAGGTAGCCAGGATCCTGCTAGTCCCACCACACGTGCCATCTTTTGATGCTAAATGACATAAAATGCTTTGCCCCCTCCACATAAATGTGTCATTTATTAACGGGTAATAGAAATCACTGAGGAGAACAACAAAGCAGCAGAGATTACCAATCTGGAACACATATTGGCTATATTCTGATACCATACAAAAATAAACACCAAAACCTCAGTACATGAAACTAACAGATCCAACAGCCTATGTGCAAGGTTATTTTTCCAGTAGGGAACATAGTGATAACATCCAGGTTTGTGCAAACTAGGCAATTTGAATATGAGAAGAGATGTGCAGTTAATACTTGAGCACAAACTGGATATACGAAAATCCTCCCTAAGCCAGAGGTAACATTAAGCATCTACTTCTCTATAAAAAGAGAACAACCTCAAAGGACTCTACATGTTCACATTCTATGAAGGCACAATGTCAGAATATGGGAAAGAGTTACTTTCTTTGAGAACCCTTGCCTAATCCCATTTTACTATTAAAATCAAACCCCTCAATAGGAAATTGAGTTCAGACTTAAAGGAACAGTCCTGCCTTTAGAACAACAAAATTAAAACCACCCTCACCAAAACACATCCCCCACCAGCTGCAGAACACAGACAAACACACAGCTATAAACCTCAGATCTCCACAAGCTGCAAACAAAATACCAGGAAAATTTGAATAGGAAAGAAAAAGCCATCTTTAGGTAAACTATTCCTCAAACACTGTCTTAACCTGAGGAAATAAAACTGCAAGAGACCTTCCTGGCCACAAGATGAGGGCTACTGTGTCAAAAATACACACATAGAAAGGCTATTTGCTTATTAACAAAACAATGAGCTTAGAAGTCTGTAAAATGCCCCCAGGATTCTCTATGTAAATCTATCTCTAGCTTAAGAGGGAATGAAATTTATACCAAGTTATCACTCAAAAAAACAGTTACGAACCAGAAAACCCCCACAAGAGTGGATATGAGGGGTCAGAACCTGTGGCTCTACACACAAAATAAATGGAGTCCTAAAGCATGTCATTCATCTCAGCCCTACTTTGGTGCTACATGTTTACCTAATTTGATAGAAATGCATCACCCAAATAAAATTTGAGGATCTGAACCCAAGAGTCTAAGTATAAAAATATACTGCAAAGGAACATTTAAAATCCATGTCTAAAATCAGTTGTTTAACAAAGGCAGATATAACACTGCTGTAATCCCTCCTTCCTGAGCTTACTGATTTTATCCTATAACCTCACATATGGCTAAAAGCATATTTTTTCTTCAAGTTATATTACAGTTTAAAAGGAATGATTCCCCTCCATGTTCTGCAATAAAACAGAATCACAGTCACAGAATACCAGGTTGGAAGGGGTCTCAAGTATCACCTGGTCTAAATTTTAATAGACCAAGTAGTTTCCATCATTTACAAGTCTAATGTTACCTGCTCAGACAGAAGTAAAAGCACTCAGATTTGCTGACCAGTTCCCAAGATTTAATATAGGTGCAAGTTGGTCAGCCCAGCTCTGCAGACTTAAAAAATACTTTTAAGAATTTCTATAATTCATTTCTATATACAAAACCCCAGTGATACCCACCTCTTCAGGAAAGAGGTCTTATCATGCTCTTCATACAGCAGATGCGAAGGTGTCCTAATCTTTGAAAGAAGGTATCTTCAAAACTATCCACACTATTCATGTATGAAAATAAATTCATATGAAAGAGAAGCTCATGCTTTGAATGTTAACATATTGTAGTATCAGTTATGATATTTATCATGTAGCAAACTGGAAGTTAGCAGCCACTTATAGCATAATTCCAGTAAACATTATTGCCTTTCCCAGCATATATACACACCCACACAATTAATCAGAGAGAAAAAAAAAAACCCAACACTCTTCCTAAATAAATGCAAGTTTCTTCATAGGGTCAGCTTTATTTTACCAATTCCAGTATGCTTCAGAAAGAATGATCCCCACTGCCCTAAATGGGCAAAAAAAAAAAAACAAACCCAGCGGGAATACCTTCCCTGCTCCCTTAAGGCTGTATGGGAGTGCTTGTTCCAAAGAGAAATAGCAACTTCCCTCCTGCATTCTGAGTTCTGCAGGGGCTGCTTTGCCTGGCAGCAGCAGCAAACTACAGAGGTTCTTGCAGACCTGCACAAGAGGTGGTCAAGGAACAGAGTGCCTGCACAAACCTCCCTCTGCTCCAGAAGGGCCAGCACTGTTCTCAAACCACCATGTAAAGAGATGCCCAAGCAGCTGTAATCACCTATGGGGAACAAGCAGGTTTAGGGAGACACCAACAAATGGAGCACCAAAGCAAAAAACCAAAGTTTTCCTTTAAAAACACAAACCAAAATCACATTACACATGAAGCAACACAGCAGCATCTGAGGCTGGCTTTCCTCTAAGGCTGCCCTTTACCCTTCCCACAGCAAAACAAGCTCCTTCTCTGGCAACACAGCAAAACCACAACCCTCAAAGCAACAGGCCAAGACCAGTTTGGTGGCTGGTTTGACCTACAGAGCAGGAAAGAAATGATAGCAAACATGTGAAATGCTTCATTCACCTCAAAGGAGCATTAACTGGAAGTCCCACTCAGAAAAAAACAGAAACAGACCCCTACAGCATCCCCACAAACATTTTTCTCCTGTCAAGATGGGCTGAGAGAGCTGGATGAGGACCACAAGAAGACATTAGCTCACTAATTCATTCCCTCACAGTCAAGACTTAAATGGATATTCCGGTGTAGTTTCCACACTTATCTCAGGCAGACACAACTCTTCCCAGAATTAATAAACCAGGATACTCCTTTCTAAATTGCTTTTCTGATGGAAAACAAGCTTTAGCATTACCCTGAAAGACTTCCTGGAGTCCAAAGCAATCTCATCAGTCCCCACACTTGTGTCCAGCCTTGAATGACTCCTTAACACTGGGCAGCTCAGGAGTTTCTGGATGAAGTCTCAATGAAACACATTTCAGCTGTTCTCTCTTCAGCAGTCACAGAGCAAGGTGTTAGAATCAGGTGACTTGTGCAAGCATTTTGTGACTTGGTTACTATGTCAGCCTTTTCCTTGTTTATCAGATAGCTTGGGGTGTTTGTAGTCTGGAGACTAAAGCAAGAACCCAGGGGAAAAAGAAGGATTTTTATATCCAGCCTTGGGTCTTCTGGCAACAAATAACTATGGTTACAAGTAAGTGCAGAGACCAGAAGAGGAAAGTTGTCATCAGTTGCTGTCAGTCCTGCCTATAGTTCTGTGGCATATTTTGGTTCTCTATGGGCAGGAAGGTGTTTTACAACTTCCAAAGCAAAGCTTGTCATTTTTCCCACTTCCTAGGGAAAGAAAGCCAGTACAACAAGGTTAGGTGCTGTCAGAAGCTAGACAGGAGAAAGGAAAAACTAGATATAGTAGCCCAGGGTTTCTTAGGTTTAAGCCACCAAGTGTCAGTTATAGATAAGGCCCTTCAAAGACTGTTTTATTTCTTAAATAAGCCAGCTGGAGCCAGGTGTATGAATTCAAGGAGGAAGGCTCCCAATTCCCAAGGTCAATATTACCTGTCTAGATGATCTCATAATACCTCTGAGGTCCAACATTTCATTTGGCCTCCCCAGCAGACCTAACCTTGAAGGAGTATTTGCTTGGCATGAATTGCAGAGGAACTATGAAGAGAAGGTATTAAATGCTTTCAAAGGAGATGACAGCAGAAGGGGGTTCTGTTTCTCCTTCTCAGTGATAAAGAAGGAAACTGACAGAACTCCATAAATCCATGTTTGTTAATGATCTAGGAATGCAAACCCTGGCTACAGATACATACTGTTCTTTTGAAGGAGGTTCTGATAGCTTCTGCGAAAGAACACATAGAAACCTAATGCTAATATTATGCTAAATAATGAGACATGTTTTCTCATTCCCCTGTGTTACAGATGAGGGTGGAAGACAAAGGGGATTAATGAAGGAAGATAAAGTAGAAAACCAAACTCCTACATTTTCAATAAGCAATGAGTTTACTATAAGAAGGTTTAAAAAAGGATAAGAAAAAGGTCAGTGATTGGCCTTGGCTGTTAGCCTAAAACTGCGGGGCAGACACAACCTGAAGGTATTTGTGTGCACAACAGGATCATAGAAAAGCAGTGGCCTTCCTAATACAGGGATGAGTTGGCCCATGGTTCAGATGGAGACTATTCACATATGTTTTCTGTCTCAGGGTCTGAAGGTATATCAACTGTGCTCTGAACGCAGAGCAACAGCCCATCAGTGTGGCATAGTTAAAGAAAGCTTCCTAGACTGTTGTGTCTCTTTCCCTCCATTTCCTCACTCCCTTCCTTGGTCCCAAAGGTAGGCAGCATTTTTAAGACAGGAACGTGAATTGTCTCAGCAGCTGGTACCTTTTCCAGGGCTTCTAGACACTTGAAAAGCAAATGCCGAGGAAAACCAGGAGCTAAAGTACATATCTGCCCTGAGAGATGAGCACAAAATGCAGTTGCATTACCCCAAGACAAGTGTGTAATAGACATTTTCCACCTCTCCTTGATTTAATTCAGGCTGTTTTCCTTGAAAGTGATGAGATTGGAATCCAAGTCCACCTCAAGGTTTTAAAGCTTTTTGATATACCAACACTTCAAGCAGAAACTTCATTTTCTAAGAGTCCCTACAGAGCACAACTAGTGTGCCCAACACACCTGCTTTGAAAGATGCTGTGACAGCAGGGTCTCAGGATGGAACTAACCCATCAGATCTACTGCTCACATTGGTCCCCTTAGACTACCCACATCCTTTGAAACCAACCCACAAATGCTTTGGTCTGCTGACAGACCTCTGGCTTTGCACAGGTGCATAGGCACACACAGGCACAAATGAAATTTGGGGCTCAGAATCCTAGTCAATGCACATCAAGGATGCAGCCTCAGCCCAAATAACTTATGCAGTAGTCACTAGATCCAGTGAAAATCCACCTAGAGGAGCTTCCAGGGGATGGAGAACTGCCATTAGGACCTCATGAAGGTCAGCAGCAAGTATTTCCTGTTGGTTTACTGAGATTCCTAAGATGCTGCATATGCAGGGAAATTTTTAGATCAAATAACTCCAAATTCAGACTACTGACTCTACCCTGCCGAATGGTTCTTTATTGTGAGGCTTTTTAGATCATGTTGTTTGGGGAATGATCACACTTGTATGTGGTCTCAAAGGCAAATCTCCCTCTTCACCAAGGAAAATATTGCAACAATATTTTCCTTTGACCTTCTTGAAGTGTTTTAATAAGACTGAAACAACCCATATTAACTGAGATTGAAATGGTTCATTTCCACACTACTGCTCCAATCCCTGCATGATACAATATGAATAGAGCACAGCAATTTTACAAATGGTTTCAGTAATGTCCCACTAAAGTGCGCCAAAAATCAATTTCTGAATAGAGAATTCTTTCCTTGAGAAAATATCCCTGCTGCTGTAATGCCAGCTTGTCTCAAGAGGCTGAGTTCCGAGGACACCCTACAAACCCCAGTGCTTCAGCAGCACTCAGGTTATGTGCTTAGAGGGTACAACTATGAGAATGAGGCCCTGAAAAATAGTTTGGTTTTGTAGTGCATGTACAACAAAGCTGATTCTTCAGCATCTTCCTGATGCTACTAAGGGGTAATGACAATAATACTAACACTGGAGTTGTGTCCCTCTAAATTCAAAGCACAAAAGAACGCTTTTGGAGGACAGGATTTTCAGGTCACCTGTCCATCTTGGGATACCTGGAGATAACAATACATGCAGTCACCTTTATGAGACCCACAGATTGAAGTAGGAAGAGCAAAGACATTTTGAGAATCCAGATCTGCTCAGAAATACTCCAGCCTTCCTTTGTATTTAAGGGAATGGGATAATACATGATATTGAGTATAGGAATTGAGCAGAAAAAAAATATTCAAGTTCCAGCCACTCTTCAAGAGATCAGAGGGGCTGGGGACAGCCAGGCTTCATTTCTAGTTATAACCAATTCCACACAATAATACAGTCATGCTCAGTAAGAGCTTCCATGGTTACAGATTCATTAATAGTATGGTTCATTGAAGCAACAGAAATACAGATTGGGAACTGCCATTGACAAGCTCACTAGGGCTAATACTAAAACTCAAAGTGAACTAATAATCAATTGAGCTCCTATAGAAACATAACCAACTGGTAATTCATTAAGCTTAGTCTCATGAGAGTATCATCCAATGTAGCTTCAGGCACAAAACTTACCAAAGAGACATGCCTGCTTTGGGGAGGATAGAGAAGCCAACAAACTTGCCTGCAAAGTGAAGTCATGTACTTACCCTCTGACGCAGCAAAGTTCAAACCCCAAACTACCTTCTACTACCGCCCTGAATGGTGAAAAAAAGCCCTCCCCTACTTCAGGGTATTTAAGAGAGGGATAATGAGAGTCCTGGTTAGGCTGCGCATGGGCAGAACAGAACCATGAAACAGCACCACTCCCTCTTCCACCTGGCTTAGGCAGCATGGAAAGCCATCAGGCATCCACCTGATAGCCTAATCACCTCCAACTGCAGCCCATCACCTTCATCAGTAGCCCATTACGTCTATGAGGGCGTTGCACTACACCTCGTTAACCCCTTCACCACCTATCTCCTGTAGAATAGCATCAGAACCAGGTTCCTTTTTCATTTAAACACGGGGGTTTTTTTTCCATCAGTAGTATTTGCAGCATAATTCGACGTTGCCAGTAAGCAGTATATGACCAGTAATTTCCCAGAGAGGATAGACTATTGAAGGCTTTTGTGTGTCGCTGCTGCTGATAGCATTTAACTAAATGTGTGCAGGGTGGAAGACTCCCTCCATTAACTCTCTTGGCTTGTCTGCTCTTTGCCAAATGGGGATCAAGCTATTTTATATCCCTTCTTTAGAAAATCGCTATATATATATAGAATGCTTGAAGTCCTTTCCAAGCCTAGCCATTCTATGGTTCTGTGATCCGGACCAGGGGTGTCCCCCAGAGGCCAATATGTGAAGAGAGCTTCACCCCCCTCAGCATGGGAAGAGTAAAAGGCTTTTCAGATTGGTGCTGTCAGGTGTATTCTTTTCTCCTTTTAATTCTTATCTCTCCTCCTTCTCTGCAAAAAAAAAATATTCCTGCCACCTCCTGGAAGTATCTGCAATTGCTGCAGTGCCCCTGCAAAAGGGAAATGCCTTGGGAGCCAGCTTGAAAAGCTCTCTAGGTTTGGGAATAGATGGGAGCTTGCACGGATTTTTTTCCTGATTATGGATGGATTTCCAGCTCATACACTGTGCATATCAGAACTGGGGCTGTGTCTTTTCACTGCTGGTCATTCTCCATGTATGCCTGTCTTGCTTTAAAGAGAAGCAAAACATGGTGTTTAACAGTGCCATAGAAAGTGCTGGATACCAGTGCTTTCACCAGGTCATTGTTTTCTCTTCAAGCGAAAGAAAATAGTAAGAGAATTTAACTAAAGCACAGAAAATTAGTGAAATTTAGTAAGATACACAGGGAGGTATGCATCTGTTCAGTCAACATTACAAAGTTTGGCTGTGTATTATTTGAGTTATAAAACTAACATTCAGCAAACTAACCGAAGTTCATGTCAGGTGGTATGCAAAGACAGTAAATGACCTTTGTGTTCAAAAAGGTATACAGAAATTAACAGTACTAGTTTGAAGTGCCAATAAACTTTGAATCTAAGAAGTATTAAACTAGTTCTAGAGATCAGATAAATATTGGAATACAATTTCAACAAGTTATATTCTTTTGAGATAACTATATTTAACACCAACTTTGTTTCAACTGAAATTTTACCTGGGATAATACTCTCAGTCTTGGATGCTTATTTTGTCTGTGAGCATTGTTTTAGCTCACCAAGATTCCCATGTCTCTCCGGTCTGTTTTATTTACCAGCTTGGAACAGCAAAACCTAAGGCATGCTTTCTAAATTGATTCAGAGAAAACTCCAGGAACAACACTGCCTCGTAGGTTATAGCCATAGCAAGCACTGAGGTCAAGAAGTTATGCTAGATAACAACACAATCCATCTGGATTTTTATTATGTGAAAATCTCTCATGTATTTACTGTGAGTTGATCCTCCATGAAGATGAGGATCCACAAATCTTAAGCAAACTTGAGGAATCTGGTCCTTTGAGAGTCTCAGTATAAGGTTTAGTATACATATAAGAGGCTTTAGTATACAGGGGTTGATTTAATTACCAAAATAGTACATGTATACATATATACATATAGCTGTGCACATATATATTGCTCAAACTGGGAGTTTGGGATGTTCCTGCACTTATATCCTTTGGCTCACAATGCAGAAACAATTCAGCTCATCATATTACTCTTCTTCCCTAGCATAGGAAAGGTCCCACAAGAGAATCCAGCAGACTTTCTCTGCAAGGCCTCCTGGCTCTTCTCACCTGTGGAGTAAGCTCCATGATCCCAAGCTGTATTTTCCTCTGTTTCTCACATCCCACCAGAGATTTTATGCCCAATGCATAAATAGGTGAAAGTATGAAGAGCCATTAATATTTTCTGAAGGGCTGCTTATTCTTGCCAGGCTTGTAGGAGCTTTGGATTTGAGTAATTTCAGCCTTTCAGAGTTAATGTGTGGAGGAAAACAGGCACAGGCACAGTATAGTCACACTTTACGTCTACTGGAGACCAAATCAAAAGGCAAATCCCTCCAGTTCCCCCCACATAAGCATTTCTGTATGGTTTTATGTTGAAGTGAGATTTTTATATCAATTCTGAGAAGGCTTTTACTGAAAATGATCATTCAGTGTCCTTTTTTGGGAGCATAGTGTTACCAGGGATGTCCCTGGGAATACAGTGGTAGATGATAGAAGGGTTTTTTGCACTGCAGGTCCAACTCCAAGGTGTACTTCCTTGAATGTTCCTGGGTAAATAAACCCTGGTTTGAGCACTGCAGCTCCAACTGCTTTGAGATGATGTCTTCAAACACCAGGGGACACTACAAGATTGAGCAGTGACCAGGCAAGACTGGCCTCAAACAGCATCTGCAGCTTCACATCCCTCCAGAAATACCTACAATGACCAGTGAATCCCCTGCGCTTAGCTCCTTTGGGGGTTGGCAGTGCTAGTTCAAAGTGCTCCTGTGCAAGGAGAGGGGAGAGAACCAGAAGAGCAGGGTAAAAGGGGACATTTTCCAATCTCAAAGGGTGATATCCTTCAGAGTGTGGCCTGAAAGGAAGAAACAGGGGTAATAGCTGGGTTATGCACCTGAGGAGGACTCACACCATGCCTCAAAGTAAAGGCTCAGCCCTTTACTCTTTATCCCTTTGGGCTGGGGTGCTGGGGAGCACAGCTTAATGCTGCTTAGGGTGGGAGGGCACAGAAGCTGCCAAAACAAGCACTGGTGTGGGGGGGACAGAAGGAGGAGGGATTGATGAGGGTGCAGCTGGAGGGGTCTGCTGGCATGATCTGGAGCAGGATGATACCTCTTGCAAGGATCATGTGCAGGCTAAAAGTGAGTATCTGGAGCAGAGCTAGTGCCTTCCCTGTGAGATGTATCAGATAGCTTTTAGTCCCATGCTTTGCTGTGTCAGCCCTTGCAAGGATCCTGCTGTGAAGGGTGTCAAAATAACTCCCATCTCTCCCTTTTGCATGGCCTTTAAGTTCTGGCCTTTAATCACACAAGACTCACCTTGCAGGAATCCTGCTCGGAGTCCAGCACTGCAGGAAACATTTCATCTCATGGTGCATACTTATAGCCGGCTAGAAACCAGCTATCATCACTCACCTGAGGCAGCCCAGAAAGGACGTGACAGCACTCACCAGTGAAATACACAGCTACTTGTAAAACAGCACGGGAATGTAGGGAGATGACAATGAAACTGAAGTCAACAGGGCTCAGCTTACACTGAAAGGAATGTCTGTGCTTAATTGCTTTGTTGTATCGTGGCCCAAAGAACAGTTATCTCTCCCTGCACAGTTCATCACAATCACAAAGCCCTCTCAGGGAACAGATGTGTTCCATTTGATGGGACAACAGGGCATCAGCCAAGCTGGCAAGCATGGTGATGTCAAGCAGGGTGAAGGTATCTCCACAGGGTGGGGATGCCAAGGGCCTGCAAAGATGCCAGAGGAGGAGCAGGCAAAGTGATGCACGGCAAAGCATCCAGCATGCTGGGCTCTCCAAATACCCCCTCTCATACAGTAAATTCACCCACACTTAAATACATACCTGTTTGATTACGTGAGATTGATCGCACATTTAATTAGTCACTGTTTATATATACAGTATCACTGAAAGGGAGAGATAATAGAGAAATCATTCTTTTAAAGGAGTAACTGCATTGCAGATCAATTTCTTCAAAACCTTCATGTGCACAGAAATCCTATGGGATGAATATTTCATAAGGGGAATAACACTGTTAAATTAATAAAAACCCTGCATGCCTAGTTATGAACTACAAAGACTGCTGAAGTTGTTATAAAAAAAAAAAATAAAACACCAAAAAATCATCCTGTTCATACTTTGTACATCAATTTATGACAGAGTCATAGCTGGACCCTGAGGGAAATGGGGGAGAACAAGGGACCCTTTTGATGTGAGGCATTTTCAGTAAGTAATAAGAGTTTCATGGACATGACTGCCCACTGAGGACAGCCAGCCTTACTAGTAAGGTGAAACTGGCTCCTCAAGTGGGAGGATAGACATCCTAAAATTAATTATGCTGAACACAAGTTTCTGTGTGTCTTAAGCTGCAGGTGACTGACCTGAAGAGCTGGAGTGACCTGAAGTGATGGCTGAGTGATGTCTCCCTTATCCATCTTCAAATACTCCTGGGTATCTCTAGTTTCAGGGCCAGATCTTCAGTACCAGTAGCTCAGCTGGTGGGGGTGTGAAAGTCTTCATTAGCAATATTGTGGGACCCAGGACTGGGACATTCATCTAGATCAGGAGGACCCCAATCTGTGCAACAGGAACTTAACTCTATTTCCCTCATCACTCCTGTGCTCTTGGCCATGCCAGAGAGAGGTTTTCCTTCTGTCTCCCCCAGAAATCCCATCCTGTTTGTGATTGCTCCCTCCATTCCCATGCTAAGTCCCCAACTTACGCTTTCCAGGGGGAAATAAACTTCCACTGGAAAATTTCCAGCCCACTATGCTTCTTTTCACCCTTTCCATCCTTTTTCCATACATCCTTTCCACCTTTGCAAAAGCTCATTCTTCTCAGTATCAGCATTTCTGCTAGCCCCAGCAAGTTCCTTGCAGGCTTGGTGACAAGTTAGAGGAGGCTTCTCTTCTGCAAGCTGCTAAGAAACTTAAGAGGAACTCATCAGCTTTTAACAGGGAAAGACAGAGAAGGCTTGAAGCCACCATACTGATCCTTTGAAATTTTTCTAAGTAGTGCCAAATAAAAATAGAACTAAAATATGTATCAACATTTTCTACTTTTAGCTGATTTGTCTACTTGGCATTATTTCCTTCAGCAGGGAAAAGGGTGAGCACACAGAGGGGGACAGAGGCTCGGGATAAATAAGTAAGAATGTAAAATTGGGTGTTTTGATTTTTTTTTTAATGTTAACTAGATAATGTATTCATAATCTTCCCTGCTTACGACAAAAAAAATGAGTGCTTGCCTTTTGAAGCCCTCATCTGGCAGAGCGAGATAGCAGATTTCTAAGAGCATTTTTTATGCTTCTTTGATGACTGTGAGGGGAAAAAAAAAAATATTCAGAGAGTCGAAATGACATTTTTCTATAAATTTCACACTGCTCTGCAGGCATGGAGGCATGGAGGCATTCATTAAGATTAGTTGGAATTACTTAAGCACCATGAATTTTCTCCATCAAGCTGGTAACTGGAACACTGCGGATTAGTTATTGATCAGCTGCCATTAATACTCGGGGCTCTTTCCATGCCTGTTGTTGGGCTTTTTGTTGATTCTTCCCCCCTCTCTTGTGTGAGCCAAATCTGTGAAATTCACAAATTAAACAGGCACTCTTCAGTCTCTCCTTTGTTTTGGGGAACAAAAAATCAGAACAGAAAAAAATAACTCCTTTGTTACAGCAAATCTTCATCTGCTTTGCCTCACTGCTTCCCCCCTCCACTCCCTATAGCAGTGTTGGGTTTTGAATTTCAGGTGGCTTTCAGAGCTAGTGCTGCAGCCCTCTCCAGCAGGGCCTCCAGAAGTGTGCCAGGGTCTAGCAGGAGTCTGAGCACACCAGTCCTGCAAATGGATTTGGAAAGGCAATGAGGTGGGAGCTCTGGGTTGTATACTGAAGGAGGTCTGGTGAACAGTATGTTGACCCTCGTGACTGGCCACTGGAAATAGCAGGGACCCCCATCCCAGCCTCTTTTTCCTACATGGGGGGATTGCAATGGGCCACAGAGTCATTTTCTGGAGCTGTGCAGACCCCTGCATCCTCTGATTAGCCAACCCCATCCATAGCCGGGGATTTGAACTAGGGACCAACAGCTCCCACTCCAGTCTAGGCTCACTGCTGGTTACTTGATTTAACTGAGATTGAGAGTATTGTTTGAACTTCTTGGGACCTTCAAAGATCTCGGTCCCTCCAGCCTTCTTCCCATGCTTTTTACTTTTCTCTTTGTCTTTGTTTCCTATTGAAAACCTCATAGAATCATAGAATGGTTTGGGCTGGAAGGGACCTTAAAGCTCATCCAGTTCCAACCCTCTGTCATAGGTAGGGAAACTTCACACTAGACCAGGTTGCTCCAAGCCCTGTCCAACCTGGTCTTGAATACTGGCAGAGATCAGGCAGCCACTGCTTTTTCGGGCAACCTGTGCCAGCACCTCAGCACCCACACAGGGAAGAATTTAATGATACTTATTGCTAGTGAAAAGCACAGCCACAGAGTCAGGTCCTTCCAAACCAAACTTCAGCCCAGCCAGGATGAAGATCCAAAAGCACTTTTGTACATTTATGCAACAGAGTTGTTTCCACCTGTGAGCTTCAGTAAGACATCCTCTTCTGCTTCAGAAGACTAACTTCAGACTTACCCTGGGTCTTCCACCCACACACTGCCCATATCTTCTGCCCTTTCTTCTCTCTTTTCCCTTCAAAGAATGTTTTTCTGAGCCCTCAGGAGCCTTTTTGGGAAGCCAGTGTTACTGTGTAGATCCTGGACACCAAACCCTGATCTTCACCAGACTGTTCACAACCTGTTTGACCTGTATGCTGTACAGCAGGACATGAGGTAGTGCTACCTGGGCAAGAAGGAAGCAGTCCCACTCAGGCAGGCAGTAGATAACCTTATTAAGTTCACTGCAGGATATGCCCCAAAGGAGTTGCACTTGGCTGAACCTATCTCCAACCACAACCCCTGAGCAAAGCTGCAGCTCCAGTAGCAACTGTGCATCGGGCTTGTTGCGGCTATTCTTTGTACAAAAACACCAGGACCCACACAGCTCCTGTCACCTTCATCCTTTTCCTACTCCTGTTTATCAAAAATTCCCTTCACAGAGTCAAAAGGAGCCCCATGGAGGATTTGCCATGTTTCGTTTTGGAGCATCTGTTCCTCAGCATGTTTCTAAATAAATGACCAAGGGTGACTTTGCAAATGAACAGCATATAAAAAAGCACAAGGCAGCTGTTGCTGCAAGAAGAAAATATGACTTCCCTTCCCTACCTGCAGCTCCCAAGATAGTTTATGTTTTTCCATGAAGGTCAGTCCTCACAAGCAGGAGTGGAGTCAATGTGCGCACCTTGCCCAGAGCATCCTGGCTTGAGTTGTAGTAGGCTGAGGGAAGCTTTGGGGTGGATGTTTCCATCATGTTCAGGCCAGGGGAGGTGATGCTGTCTGTTAGCCAAAGAGGGGATAAAGCATCTCAATTTGGATATTCCTATTTTTAAAACACATTTAAAGAAGGAGGAAATAACTAATATAAAAGCCATGTGTTGGAGATAGGGAAGAACAGGAGTTTCTTCCTCAAAGGACATGCAGCTCAGAGGTGATTGGTCCATTTTCCTCAGGATAAATTACCTCCTTTCTACTGGGAAGTCACTAGCATCATCTTTCCCAGGTCTGACACCTTTTGGGGGTGGGAAGGAAGATGTGTCAGTTTAAGCACCACATTTACACTTGGAAGAGCCAGATTTGTGCCCATCCTGACTTTTTACTTGTACTTGGACTAAATTGTAATTTTTAGGCATCAATTTCTGGCTGGTAAGATGCAATTTATGAAATATCCCTCAGTAGTCTCTCTGTTAAGCACTTGAAACTGAGCTCTCTCATAACCCTGTTTCTTGCAGCCATGTAGCACTCAGGTAGGCTCCAGGGGCTCCCACAGCATTAACCTCTTTAGCCATGCCTGTGGTGACTAAATACCCTTCTCTTACATAGAAGCAGGAGCAGAGCCTTTAGAAAAAAGCTGTCAGCTTTCCACCAGGATTCTGCAGCTGACAGAGCTGCAAGAATTTTACAGGCTTCAATCCTCTGTGCCTTATCAACTCTAATGAACCTATGGCCCTAATTTTAAGCTGCCCGGTTGCTAGAATTGGACACCAGAGACTACCATCATGGAGGAAACATAGTGTCTGATGTGTAAGCTGTCCTTCATTTTTGCTGTCTGGCAGCACACCCGTTCACAAGGCTGGTAGGGAAGCTCTTAATTATCTCTCTTTAGAGATGTATGAAGTTTCATGGAATGTCTTGCCTGTGATGTGTGCTCCTTTTCTTCATGATTACTATTTCATGTGATATTTATCCCAAGGGATGCCTAGACATAGCTGGACTGACTTTATGTACCACTCTGGTTCCAGTTCTATGGGGACATTTCACCTGATGCATGTTCTCAAGTCCTACTGGAGTCCACACAAAAGCCATTTAAAATAATTTCTTTTCTTCTTGGTATCAAGATTTTCTGCTTTTCATATGCTCTCTTTCTTAGAGAATCCCAAAGCCCTTCTCTGCTTTTGCAAAGATGCAGCAAAAACCTTGGGCACAGGCATTACCCCAGCAGAAGGTGATGCAGATCATGTAGCACAGAGTACCAAGAACAACCTTGCTTTTGCATTCGTGGATGGGTCAGTTTCTAAACAAAGAAATACCATTTCTGAAAAGCTGAACAATGAAAATAGCAAGATATTTCCTAAGGGAGCCGTGTCACAGGAAGAAAATCCTGGAACAATACTTTTCACAAATTCAAAATCCATACCCCTGTCTCTCTCCTCTCCTTTTTTTTGGCAAGAAAAAGTTCATCAGGTGCGGTACAAATCTTTCTTAAAAGCATTTAGGCTGGAGAGGATGGGAAAAGAGGAAAATAATATTTCAATGAAAACAACTCTGCTAGCATTATGTTCAAGATTGGGGGACTGGAGCATCTCCCATATGAAGACAGGCTGAGAGCTGGGGCTGTTCAGCCTGGGGAAGAGAAGGCTGCGTGGAGACCTCATAGCAGCCTTCCAGTATCTGAAGGGGGCCTATAGGGATGCTGGGGAGGGACTCTTCATTAGGGACTGTAGTGACAGGACAAGGGGTAAGGGGTTCAATCTTAAACAGGAGAGGTTTAGATTGGATCTAAGGAAGAAATTCTTTCCTGTTAGGGTGGTGAGATGCTGGAATGGGTTGCCCAGGGAGGTTGTGAGTGCTCCATCCCTGGCAGTGTTCAAGGCCAGGTTGGACGAAGCCTTGGGTGGCATGGTTTAGTGTGATGTGTCCCTGCTTATGGCAGGGGGGTTGGAACTGGATTATGTTAAGGTCCTTCCCAACCCTAACTATTCTATGATTCTATGATTCTATGAAAGTTAAAGGAGATATCACTGAAAAACAGTCTCACCTGGTGAAGCACAATGAGGACATCCAGAAAGGACAGGAATCCTCATGGGAGGGGAGAAGACAGAGGAGGACTGAAGTCTTGGTCTGTAAGGCGCAAAGGCAGACAAAAAGCCACTTGTTTGTGAAATACCTACTGCTGAGACAGGCTGAGAGCAGTCATTCACTCACAGAGGAAGTAGGTATGGGTGAGCTTCCCATCCCACCCATTAATTACACAGCTGTGAAATGGAACACAGACACATTTCTCAAGGTCCACAGAGAACCAAGCCACCAACCCACTCACCATGCCAAGTTTCTTGCTCCTGAAGTTTTGGCCTAGGCTAAGGAAAAATTTCAATCTAGCTGCCTCAGGAGTGTCTCAGGACTCTTCCCACCAAAGTAAAACACTTCTATTTTGGTGCTAAATGTAAGAAGCAAAAGGAGATGGATTGGGCACAGCAGAGGTTCTTTATCTGCTTGGAGGAGACCACAGGAGCTCATCTGGTGACCCTTTGGCATCTCTGGATACTCCTCAAATCTACAAAAAGCAGTTCAGGCTTGCAGCCAAAACTAGTCTGCTGTTTAAATGAAAGGCTTGTTGTTGTGGAGATGGCAGTGAAATTGTCAGCTTCAGAGACACTGTAATTAAAATCTAAAACCTGAATTATTCAGCTAGAAATAGCGATAGCTGCAGAAGAGTGGAAAATGTTTTCTCCTTCCTCCTCCCAAACCCAGCCCTTGCACCCCATAGCTCATGGGGCCATCATGGCAGACTATAGGAGCCCATTCTTCTCAAGCAGGACAACACATGGCCACGTCCCTGGCACAGCTATTTACAGGAGTATACAGAGGCAAACAAATAAAAGGTGTTGCATGTGTTTTTACAGGCTGCACTGCTTCATCTCTCAGTTTTCCTCACAAAAAATGACTTCTTGAAGAGCAGCAACAGCTTTTCACACTTGGAAAGTCAACCTTTCGGAAAGCTTCCAATTTTTAATCAGGATGAATGGCAACCTGTTTTAAACATCAGAAGTCAAATTCCCACCCCGTGCAGCGTTTTGGGGTGTTCATTGGCCACATGAGGTTTCTGTCATAGGGTTGAACAGTTGAACAAGAAGTTTGACAAAAAACAAAGTCTTCTGCAGACAGCCACCAAACAGAAAATACCTCCAGACTTGCCAGGTACTTCAGTTTCTCTATTGTTGGCTTACTGAAATAATTGGCATTAAATGTTCCTTTTTTTTTTTTTTTTGGTTGAAAGGGGGCTGCGGAATGTTTTCAGAGT